>WUQG02418081.1:0-15477 GCA_011317285.2 Androctonus mauritanicus | reverse complement strand
TATCAGTTAACGAGAGTCGTTAGCATTGCAAATCTTGCGTTTAGACTTTCATTAACGGATTCTCCTGCCCTATTAAAATAAAAACTGTTAGTTGTTACGTTGCGAATTTTTCACTGAATTTTTTTTTCTTTAATAATTTATTTTTATATTAGTTCAACGAACCCATCTCTTGTACAGTAACAGAAAAAAAGAGTTTTTTTTTTTTTTTTCCTGTAATATATATAAAATTTTAACTAAGAAAAAAGTGGATATTATATATATATATATCCTTAGATGTTTATATATTTATTATTATTATTTTTTTAAGTTCTGAAAAAAATTTTATATAGGTCGAATAACTTAATGATTTCTTCCTTTCTCAAGTAATAAGAAATAAAAAAAGATGGAGTAAAAAAATTTTTTTTGTCATCGCACGCTTCTCTGATTTTCATTATTTTAAATCAAGTGTTAATAGTTTCATTTTCATTATCATATTTATTTTTATGAGAATCATTAACCATTAAAAGTAAACATTGTACTCATCCATCGATTAGATCAAGTTATACAAAATTAAAAAAAAAAAAATCAAATAAAAACAACTTGTTAACACCAAAAAAATAATAATTATAATAATAATGACTTTTTTTCAAAATATTTGTCTATATTAAAAATTTTATTAATTTAGTTCTAACGCCGCAATACTTATTTTAATTATAAAAACAACTCATAAATGACGTCATCAATTTTTTTTTACTGTTAAAAAATTAGCGTGATGATGGTAATTATGACTTAAATATATAATACTTAATTAATTTTATTATTTACGCATTTTTTTTTCTTTCTCGTCTGATTATGTTTAAGATTTAAAATAATTCAAATTAATTACTTTGAGCGTAATAACTTAACATAAGTAAAAAAAAAAAATCATTAAAAAAACTTTTGTTAATGAAATTTCAAATGATAAAACTGATAAAAAGTCTAATTTAATTAGGAAAAAAAAATCAAACTTTTGAATATTAAATATCATTTAAAAAGACAATTTTTTAGCAAATATTTTTGAAATTTTAAACTTAATCCATTCATAACGACGAACTACCGTACAAAAATCGGTATGCAAAAGTGTCTCCATCTAGTAACAAAAATTTTTAAAAATAATTTACAATTATATTAAAATTAAAAAAAAAAGAATTATTAAAATTATACTTTTTTATCATTTTGTAAGATTTAATATTTAAATTAATTTAAAAAAAACAAAACAAAATTTTAAGTATATATATATATATATTTTTTATTTTTTCTTTTAGGTTTCAAGAATTTTAAAATAATGAAATTGACGAAAAATGAAAGATTCAATCAAAATAAAACTATTTTTAAATAAAAAAAAAAAGCTTTTAATGTTTTAATTATTTTTCATTTTTCATTAAATAAATTAATGAGAAATTTTTCAGGATTAAGCATCATTAATCGTGTCGCCATCTATCGTTAAAAAAAATAAAACGTTTTAATAACATATAAAATTAATGGAGTTTTATTTAATTAAAAGGTAAATTTCGGGACAGGTGAGATTCCATCACACTTCTCAGGTAAATGAAGCGATCACATACGGTTAACTGCAGCTGAACATAACGATATTCAACTCAGGTGCAGTCAGGTTTCCAAGCAATTAATTCTTGACAAACGCCCAAGATAAGATTATAAGTAATACTTTAAACAAGACAAATAGTCGATTTTTTTAAAATAAATTATGATAATTAAAAAAGATAAAAGTTATATATACAATATACGTAAAAAAAAAAGAAACAATGTCTGCGTTTCAATCAATTGATTAAGTTAATTATTTTTTATGATAAAAATTAATAATAATTTGTTTATAAATTGAGCATAGGTTAAGTTTTTTAAACTTTATTTAATTAATAAATATTTTGTTGTTGAAAGGATATTTCAACTTTTTTCATTAATTTTGCTTCTCGAGACAACACTAGATGGCGGCACTAAAATCTTTACGTCTTATACTTACATAAATATTGAATGTAATTAAAAATTTGAATTTTGTTATGTAAAATTTGCGAGTTAAAAGTTATATATTTATAAAATACATAAGACTTTTTTAATTAATACATAATTTAAAACAATTTTTAAAGAAATAGAATTCTATCTTTTAGAAGATCGACACTCGTATTTTGTATCTAAATTTAGTGTGTTTTTGGTTTCATAATTCAGTTAAGTTTGAGAGAAAATATTATATAACTATTTTTATGCGAAACACATTAATGAAACAAGATCGTTGGGCTGAATATAAAACTTCGTTCAAAAATTGATTTACTCATTAATTTGAATTTAAGTCGGCGCCATTTTGTTTCGAAACGACTTTGATTTCTTAATAATGGTTCATCTATACCAGGGGTGTTCAACCCGTCGATGGAGGAGCGATTTTTGGTCGATCTCTTGTTTATTCCTTCTTACAAATTTAATTAAAACTGAAAACATAATAATTTATTTATCATTATTTTGTATTATTTATTAATTCTCTTTAACTGTATTGTTATTGTATATTTATTTTTCGTTAAAATTGTCAAATCAATAATTTTCTTATCATCTGGAAGTATACGCATGAAAAGTTTCTAATATTAACTGATACTGCGCAAAAAATTCTTCTTGTTTCGGATGGACATACTTGTCAGAATCCGTTTTTTCCAATATAAACATCATAAAAAATCAAGAAACCAAATTACAAATGATCATTTTGATGATTGTCTGCCATTGGCCAATTCTTCATATCAACTGATTATGAAAATATTGCTAGCTCCAAACAATGCCAAATTTCGCATTAACTTTTGAACTTCAACCAGCATTTTCTGCAACATGAATTTGTAACCAATCTGTTACTTTTTCTAACTTTGGTTTAAAGTATTTATGGCTGGGAGAGTGGGTCCTTCGAAGTGAGTGAGCGCATTTAACTGCCTGGATGTAGCTAATTAAATATCAGGTTGGGTCAAGCTCCTTGGATTGGAGGTACGTGATCTATGTAAGAGAGTAGATGACCGAATAACTTAGTATAAAAATGTAGCTGGCATAACAAAAAAACGTTGAGCACCAATGATCTATACAGTACGAATTATTATATTTGCGTGTTATTATATTAATTAGAATATATTCATCGAATATTTCCGTTTAAAACCAACAGCAGAAATGTTTTATAGACAGTCGCCAAAATGTAAACAGTTCAAAGCAGATTTATGATGAAGATAATGAGGAGAATTACTTCCCATAAAGATTCAAACAATATTTTTTTAATAATTAGATATGATTTTGTCTAGTAAATGGTTACAGTCAATAACTTATCGCCTATTACAAAAAAAATATGTATAATAGTTATTATTATATATTAAATTACATGATAAAGCAAAATATGAGTAACCTCTAAAACTTTGCTGTAGATCCCGTTGTTTAGATCAGCCATAAAACAATAATAATTTATTAAAAAAAAAAAAAAAATGATAGAAATTTAATTTAATGTCATATTTTTAAAATCTAATATTTTGTAATAATAAACATCATTAATTATAGAACTGTCTGATAACAAATATTACTAACAAAAATAACAATAACAATTTAATTTTTCATAATTTTGAAGTAATGATTCAAGAATTTGTAAAATAATATTAAAAATATTTTTTACTGTCGCCATCTAGCGGAAGTGATATTTAAACAAAAATAATAATACGAATGTTTCTTGAAAAGTGTAAGGGAAGAAGAAGAATTTTCTTTGAAATGAAAACAAAAATATTTTTACAAATTCTATTTTAATATTTAAATAAATATATAATAATAAAAATTGATACAAATGATTAAGGTTAATACATAGTCACCGAATGACGATGACAACTATGATAAGTGAAAATAGAGTAACTTAAACTCCATCATATTTACTCCTGAAAGTCTCTTTGCACATTTCTCACCGATTTGTATAGTATCTAATGAATGTGTAAATATTTATATTTAAAATATACATGAATATATTAATTTATAGCACTGTACAAATCTAATTAGAAAGATGTAATGAAGGCTTATGTTACAATTAAACATTGCGGCGAACTGTATTATTTTGTATATTAACTGATTCTACATAATACTAGAGTCAAATAGATTTTAAAATAACATAAATATCCACCATATTTGCATTTAACAAGAGTTTTTTTTTAACATATTTCTATTTCGATTCTGTGCATTTAAAATTTTTTCATGAATATTTTAGATATGACGTTGACATTTATCCGCATACTTTATATAACAAAAATAGAGAAATAACTAGATAATAATTAGCCAATTGCCTTTTTTTTTATGAAGTAAACATGGCGAAGTTATTCGTTGGTGTTCGTTACTCTATCAGTTGCTCTTATCGCCATCTGTTGATAAAAATATAAATTATGAATTTAAGCATTTAGCATATATAAATGCTTAATTATAATTTTTAAATAATAATTGTTTGTGTTTAAATTCCAATCAAAAATATTTAAATTGTAAAATATTATATAAACAAGAAAAAATATATATATATTTTATATGTTTTCTGCACAGTGTCGACATCTATTGGGTATAACGTTTATAATTGTACGACTCAGGTCAGATATTTGTTAATTATAATATTTTATTATTTTTTTATCCTTTATTAATGACATATACCTTCATCTATATGATAACATTGATAATATTATCGGACATTTAAAGTTAACAGGATAAATTTTCCGCTTCATTGTAAATTCAATTACTCACATATATATACAACAAGTTAATTTGGATAATAATTTTATAGAATAATTTCTATCAATTTTATAGTTGCAGTACATGATTATAGACATCTTGTTTTTAAGATAAATTTCGGTTTTGCTCAGTAATAATTTGAAAAAAAACAACAAAAAATATCTACTTATAAAGAAAATACGGTGTAGTAATTTAGCATTCTTTTCCATTCTATTACTCAGCATATAGGCAGATTTTAATGCATAAGAGATACAATAAAAATATTAATTTTATATAATTATGGTTATTAACTTTCAACTTCCTATATACGATTGTTTTAAGTTTACATAAGAAAAGTTAAAAATGTTAATAATAAGTGTCGCCATCTAGCGATTAAATAACATATACTTTTTTAACTACACATTATTATTTAAAAAAAAAATTTTTTTACTACCATTATTAAATTTTGAATTGAATTTGAAACGATTTACTATATTAATTTTTTAACAATTGTCATATTAAATAATAAAATTTAAATTTTTAAATAATAATAATAAAAATAAAAAAATTTTAGTTATTGTGTTAAAAATTGATAGTCTTAGCTATTATTTTTGATAATTTTTTTTTTATTCATACGAATTAAAATACATAATCTTTTATAATATATTAATAATCAATTATTTATTAAATATAATATTTTAATAAATATGTCATTCTTGATCTCATTAAATAATTTCGTGTTTCTGTTTTAGACACCAGATGTCAGGAGAGAGTTGTGACGACGAAAACAATTTTTGTTTTTTTTTCTTAATGGATTAAATTCGGTTATAAAAGGTATATTAGTTTTAACGTCTGGTCTTATTTATACTGTGAAAAGAATAATTTTCGAAAATAATTGTAGAATAATAAGCGTGAATAATGTCTAAATAATTTACTCAGGTTGACTATACGTATATAAGACTAATACGGTTTCTGAAGGACAATTATTTATAAAATCAATATACAAATTAACATATAAAAATAAACATTTTAAAATATATATTTGTCATCATCTTTTATTCATCCATAAAATCATGCTGATGATGCACGTTTTAGGAAGAGTTACGTCGTTTCCAGTCGTAAGAGCTATTCACAGTTTAATAAATTGTCATTATTATTATGCATTTTTTTTTCATCTTCATTCAAAATTTTCTCGTTTCTTCTGTCTTACAATTAAGTTTTCAGATTCGAATTTTAAGCTACTTCATCAGAATTTCGACGTCTTCCTAGCTGTAAATAATAATAATTCGTAATAATTAAAAAAAAAAAAAAATTTTTTTTTGCTTAGTCACTATATAAATAGCATTTTAATGAATTTATAAATAAATGAAAATATAATTTAGGAAGTTAGTTAAAATATAAATTATTTTGATGTAAATATTTTAAGTTAATCGTTTTTCTTTAATTAAACGCAGGAATGTTTGATTAAACATGCTATCGACCAACATGACAAATGCATTTCTCAACAGATGGCATTAAATGTTTCGTTTTAACGTTGCCAGTCCTATAAGATTAAACACAAATAAATTCAAGCCTGTAGGTATATATTAATTGAGATGTGGTCTTATTATCATTATTTGCATTCATTAAACAGCAATCGTTAGTAAATTACCCGAGTAGTATAGCAAAAACCCGTCTCGGAAAAATTTCATGTTTAATGTTTAAAAGTGCAGATTCGAGAATTTTTTTCTCCTCTTCACTTTTTTTTTTTTCTTGCAGTTTTATAATTGAAAAATCCCCGAGTAATCGCAAATTTCGAATAATAAGTGAAAAGAGGAGAATAAAAAAAAAAAAAGAGCTAACGGCATTTTAAACGATATTTCATTACATGGCTTTTTGCTGTAATTATATGCTAGAGTAGCAACGCATTTAAAAGCTCTTTGAAGCGAATTCTTTCAAGCAAAACGCGATTGTGTTATTGGAGAAAGGACTAAACAATGACACAAGACTTTACTTCTTTTCCCAGCATCATCCTTTGTTTCGTTTGGAGAAATCGCAGATCGCTCTTTTACAATATCCTTAATACGACTTTTGAGGAAAAATACTAGCTTCTCGAAAGATATATGGAACAGTCTTAATGTATATCTTTATGTATTACATAATTTCGCAATTTGACGCTTTCGCCATCAGAGGTGGTTAGAAGATATCATTATGCGGTAATAAATGGAAATCATTTTATGAAGCTTAAACATCGGAAAATTTTGAGGAGATTTTTTTTTTTATAGGAAAACGCTTCAGTTGTAAAATTCAAATTAATCCTCTATTTGCTTAAAGAGATCTATAAATCTAATTTCTAGAGAAAATCCAAAACAAAATAATTATGCTGTTTGTAGGCCTACAACTTACATTGTACTAAAAATCCAAAATTAAAAAAAATTTCTTATAAAAATGTGTAAAAATTATATTAAACTTAGATTTATATTATAACAATTGTAATAAATGGTTAACAATATTCTGATATTCACACTTTCGGCGTTTAATGGCTTGCAAACTGAAACTAGGATTTTCTAAACGGAAAATTTTTCTGACTCTCGGAATGTCTAGATATTGATCTGAAAGTTTATTGAATACAATATAATTTTCTTTAGATACATTTACGGATAAACTTATACTTATGTTAAAAGACAATGAAAAAAATTAAGAATTATGCATTCTTTCTTAGAATAGGCTTGCATTTATAGACATAAACATGCAGGCCTATACGATATAGCCTACGCTGTATTATACGAGTAGATAGTCTATTTCTTAGTAAGATGTAAACTCTGAACATTTTTATAATATAGAATCTACAGTAAACATTATAAATTTCGATTAATATAAGTTTTTTTGAAGCATAAATTAATTTAAAACGTTATTTTAAATTTAGCGATTTCTAAAGTTTCTTTCGGAATTTATAAAAACCAAACTTGTAATTTTTAAATCTGTAAATGAATAGAATAATTATAAACCTTAAATAAGATTAAAATTTAATCTGCATAGTTTAAATTACAGTTTAACATATGTAAAACAAATAAAATTCCTAAATATAACAAAAAAAATATTAATCAAATTAATTTTTTTCGGCTAGAATATAGAAATATACGGAAAATTCAAGAATATTTTTTGGTATTAAAACGTTGCAAATCTAACGGAAGCTTACCGGATTTAAATTTTAGATACGGCAATTTTTTATTGAGCAAGCAATTTTTCTTTTAATATTTTTAGCTGATGATGCCATAATAGAGTATAGATGGATGGTTATGGAAGAAGAAAACGCAATATTTATTCGGCCTATAGGCCATTACCGAGAAAGAAACTTTATTACAAGCTTTAGTATCGCTATAAGCGGGAAGTCATCCATCTGCCGAATGTGTTGATTGTATTTGTATCCGGACAGTTGAAATATCGAAAGCAAACCTTAAATTTATCATTTTTGAATATAGAGCATAAAGAATGTGTAAAAGATTGAACAATTTTTATCTTTCTTTTCAAAATTTGACGTTGAATTTGAAACTAGGAAACGATCTGATTTGATTTATAACTGTAAAGTTGACGTCTTTCACTTAAATTTAATCTCCCAAGAGATGAAATATGCGACAAACAACCTCATCGATTGGCCCACATTTCAATAAATTATCTTCGCGCCGCGATGCGGATGATACACGAACTGTAACTGTTAAGAGGTATCTACAAATGGACGCCATTTTGAATTGCATCTTATCTGCTTTCTCATTCTTTATTGATATTTAAACTCTACGCATTGCTGACATTTACGTCTATATTTCTATCTCTTGAATCGCATTATTTGCCCAAAACTAGCCTATTAACCCAACGTAAAAAATAAATTTAAAAGTGCAAATATTAAATAGTTCCTCCTGCATTGTTGATGCAGCATTAGATTCATACAACTTTATGATGACAAAAAAAAAACTTATAAATATTTGAAGATGTGTCTTCTATTATGTTAGCTGTATGGTTAATTTTAATGGTTTCTCATTTGCAAATATAAACTTATTTTTTATAGTTTCTTAATTAGAAAAAAAAAAACCATTGGCAAGGCGTGGTGCTATAATTACTGCACCAAGTAAAGTTTCAATGCACAAAAATGCCTATAGAACCGATTTTTTAACAAAAGTCCTTTTGTTAATTAATACTGTATGCATATACATAAAAAATATTTATTTTCTACATTGTTTTCCTAAATTATTCTAATCTAGATTAGGTTTGCATTAAAGCCTAGACTAAGTTATAGATCTGTAAATAAAAGATGAATAATTCAACAAAATAGTCTTTATTTTATATTTAAATACGTTATAAGTTATTCTATCCTGTATTATCTTTTAAACATCCGAAATTTTAACCAAAAAAAAAAAGGAACAATGAGTCTGAAAGTCCGCTAGACATTGACCGAGATATAAGTATGTTTGTAAGTTAGCATATGCAACGGCTTTCCTGCTTAAAGCAAAATTAAAATATATAATGGAAATCAAGCAAATGACGTAATTATAGTCATAGCAAGTAACATATTCAATTAGAATAACTTCTCAAAGGAGAATTACAACTTTCTTTGCTACTGAAGACGTCTCATGTACAGGTTTTTATGTTTGTAGGCTATTAATCAAATTCTCATTCAAAATACTTGCCTTCCCTACAATTTACTTTGCTCAATTACAAAATTACAAACTATCTTTACCTTAAAAAAATTACTTGTTGTTAATTAAGTGTAAGGGTAGGGAATGACAGGATAAACATTCCGTGTCAGAAGAGATGAACACATTTTACCCTAAGAAGAGGACTTAAGGCCTGTTTGGATCTAACTTCACTTTTCGTGTCATTAATAGTCTAACAAGGTCTCATTTATATATTTTAAGAACGGGAAAGAGGTAAATTTAACTTGTTTACTATTTTAACATCACGCTTTCAATTGCAAAACATCGGTTGCTTAATAAGATATCGACTTATAAGGTAAGCAATATTTTTATTCACGTTTTAAGCATAATTTGCTTATTTATAATCCAAATTGCACGAAAGAAAGCAAAGAAAACAATTTTTAGAATTAAAAAGTGTTTAAATTTATCGCTCTTAAGTCCGACATACTTATCGAAATTATAATTAAGGCCTACGAAGCAATACGCATAAACTTAATCAAAATCAAAATAGATTAAGTTTAGTTATACTATAATTATGTCCTAAAATAAACATTTGTAGTACTTTTATAAAAAAAAAAATAATGGGCGAAAAATGAGCCGAAAAAATATAGAGCAAACTATTAGTCTAAATAATTTTTGAAATTATTTTAAAATGAAAAAACAAGTGAAATTCTGAGGTTGGCCTTAAAAAGAATAAAACATGGCTTCGTAATGTGAGAGATCTCTTTGTAATGCGAATTGAGGGTCTTATCGCTAATCAAAGCTTACCTTTGTTGTCTAAGCGTATAAACTGAAATACATGCAGATAGGCCTTCTATATGGCACGGTAGTTGAGTTTCAGTCATGCAGCATTAATGTCATAACAGTTATAAGGGTTGTTGCTTCACTTGATATCGTGTAAAAGCGAATTGTCAGCGTTGAATCGTGACCACTCCAGTAATTCAAGCGTAAAAATGGGACTATATAATACCTTTTGAATCAAAAACGATAAAAATTTTTGAGGACTCCTAGCGCTAATGGATTTTTTTTTTCTACTGGCGTGGGTGTATAGAGTACAAACCAGTGCAGATACCGACGCTAAAAATGCTTAATATTTCGAATGAATTCGAATAAAATTTTCGTAATTAAAATCGGATTCTTTTTTCAAAAATACAAAAACGTAACTAAGTTATATCCATTAAACGGTAGTACGCTTATTTTATCAATATTTTAGATTTGTAATAGTCTATTTGAAGACCTCAATGTGGCCTCTTAAGCCATAAAATAAGCATAATATTCCTATTAATCAACTCAATGATTCAATTCAAATGAAAATTCATTACTTCCAATCTACTATCATTATCAATATATCTCAGTAAGCAAGATTCATCAATTTTATAAAAATTTATAGTTCGCATTCCATTTTTCGAGATGGCATTCAAAATTCTAAAAGTTTATTTTTAAATTTTTGAGTTTTATACTCTATATGCTTAATGTCAATAGGCCTATACCTATATTGCAAGAATTATACTACATTCAACATTATCTTATACTCAAGTAGGATGCAGATTGCTTTTCTGAGAATTACAATAATGGATTTTCACTTTGTTTATTATGATCGTCTATAATAATAATTATTGTAAGAACGAATAGAAAGCGTGGTTTTAAAGAATAAACTTCATAGGCCTAATACATCTGCACAAAATATGTATAGATTATTTTTAAATTGGTATCATAACTCAGGATTTTGTATCAAAACTAGTAAGAATTTTATCTATTTAAATAGGTGAAATCCTTGAACCTCTTGAGTTGTGATATAATCTTCTAAGAATTATCGGGTTTTAGAGATTCTACTGAAATCTCTTAAGGCCGAGAACTTTTCAGTACTTTACATATACATTTAATATATATAAGTTATAAAGTTATAGTTTATCTATAAATAACTATATATTACTTAGATCTATTTATATTTAAAGTAAAACAAAGGTTAACTTTGTATAATTTAAACTTAATTCTTAAAAAATGCTTAGTTTTGGCTTTATGTTGAAAACTTTATGTAGAGAATGTCTAGAATAACTGATGACATTGTAATTTAGTTATTCGCTACGTGGGTCTATAAGTTAGGCTTCAAGTTACATTTAATTTATCTGATCTAAAGAAAGAAGGGAACTCCTTCAATAAACTATATCTATAGTTATCTTATCAAAAAAACGTTAATTTAAATATAAAATTAAGTCTCGAAATTGGACATTGTTATCGCACAACCTATGAGAGGTTAATTCTAAAACTAATTTTGAACTCACGCAGAAATTTCTTTGTTTCTATAGTGTTTTTGGTCTTTAAGGATCGTTAAATTGCATATCGCTTGAACTTTTCGAGAGAAAAAAACATCATCAAATTTAGCCCGGACCTACAGTGCAGACAGGATGCACTTATCTAAGAATGAACATGTGAGGTCTAAGAGTTCTTAAACCAATATAACTTAATAATCTTCAGGAAAACCCATTAGGACCTATAATTTAAAAGGAATCCGAGATCAATTTCCTTGTGGAATTCCCAAAATGAAAAAAATATCTTCTTAATTAAGACCACTTAAAAGAAGAACAAATATCATTAACAATGGTAAAAAAGCCATTAATAAGTCTCTTTATCTCATTAACTTCTACAATTAGATTAACATGAGCGCTTCCACCCTACTCTCTCCTTAATGAATCGCGGCAACGTGAGTCCATAGGGTCATATCCTGTACCTATGTCATTGCAGGAAACTTACCTCGGCACAGCATCCCACACTTGTGCACTTGCTACACATCCAACAGCATCTTTACTACTTGGCTGATAGCATGCAATTTAAAGAGACGAAACCCATCCAATTGAAGAGCAGTAAAACGGAGAAGGGGGGTCGAGAGGATAATTGAAAAATCACTCTGCACAGTCGACAAAATGAGATGCACAGCACTTGATTGTATGTTGACCCGAAGCCACCAAAATGGAAAGTATATACAGAATTACCGTTATCAGCATTCTACACCCATAGAAGTAAATAATAATTGTTATTACTGGGTTGGTTTAGCTATCCAATAGTATTGTGTGCAAGCTTAGGAATAACTCGTCTGACATCTGTTAATGGTGATTGCTGGCTTGTCTAGGATGGAATACATTGGCGGACAATTATTTTCTTCACTCTTCTCCAATATCGTTTATGATGACAAGGGTAATAGAGGGGTTTGCCGATAGCATCGCTGTTTATTGTCACTAAATTCGATGGTCGCCTTCCACTCTCGATATTTTTTTAACATCTCTCACGAGCCTAGGGCACACATTATGAGTTTATTAATAAGGTTAATACTATAGAAGCAACCTTTTCTGACGAGTGTTTGCCTAATGTCATCGTTTTTTCGACAACTCGCTCGAGCTGGCTATTATGTACTTTGGCGTTAAATGCTCCGCCATTGTGTCAACTTTTCGAATACAAAAATCGAATCTTTTATTTATTACGTACGAGTGTTTTCATTTTGAAGATAGTTTTAACATCGGAAAAAATCAGTTGGTAGTTTCGAAACGAATATAAAAGTCTGATGCTATCTCCTTGGCTGATACGAGTTTACGCCATATTTGATGGAGCGTAAACAATTCCCAAATCTCCTAGAGAAATTTAGAGAAGAGAAGGAAAAAAAAGGCTGCGACCCCGATCTCTAACCTATGACCTTCCACATCCGGGTACCGGTGAGTTTTTGGTAGATTTTGGAAGTCCTTTTGCGTCTGTAGAAGACAGAAGGAGGTTGGATGATGGATAGCTAGTTCCCCCCAACAACATCTCACGTTCCATGAATTACGCCGTCCCCACCTGAGTGGCGAGGTCAGATATCGCAGCCATGTGAGTCACGCGCGAGCCGTAAGCTGAATAACTGTCATTACTATGTCTGAGGCCCATCATTAGAGCAGTCGCTGGTCCTGAGGGATCCACCGACCGTCCCGTCAGACAGTTCGTCATTAGGCTTCTGTACGGTCCGTCTTGTCCGAAATCCGATTCGGTGTCCAAGTACAGCCCAGTCATTCATCATATCTTCAACAGAACAATGGAGTCACAGCGGAGCCCTTTCGAAATATTCCCTTTTTTTTTTTTTATCATCGAAGCTCAGGCTCCTCTCGTAAACACTCCGAATACTCAACAAAACCTTTCTGCAAATCCAAATCTCTCGCAGAAGCCCTAGCAGTGTGTTCCAAATAAATATGCAGGAGAGCTTCTGCTCTTCCATTGTTAAGACCCGTCTACGTGCAGATTTTTTGGTTAATTCATACGGACGGTACAGATAAGAAAATCCTATTCGTTTCGCT
This sequence comes from Androctonus mauritanicus, assembly GCA_011317285.2. Lineage (NCBI taxonomy): Eukaryota > Metazoa > Arthropoda > Arachnida > Scorpiones > Buthidae > Androctonus > Androctonus mauritanicus. The sequence goes on along the minus strand of WUQG02418081.1, from coordinate 1,775 downwards.
TAAACCTAACATTATTATAGTTGGTTCCACGCCCTATCCATGTAGGGTAAGCTTCTACGGCGTGGGAAACGAAATTAGAGGGGTTTCTTTTCCACCCCGCTGCAAACTGGGGTGTCACTGTTCGGTCAGTTTTGGCCCTCGGTCATTTAGTTTATACTATTCAAAATTGCACCTAAATGAGATCTACACGAGTAAATCTTGACTGTACCATTCTGAGAATAACTTCCATTTTTTTCTAAGACCGAATTTACTTGATTAGAACAGCGTAACCTTTAACGTCATTAATCGCAATTCGAGATAAAGTTTTTTTTTTAAGTTTGTCTTAGATTAAAGTGTTTTTGAAAATGGAACCTATTTTACTCCTATTCTATTGTAGAACTAAATGTTAGAAACACGATGATGATGGGAAGAATCTATTATAACTTATGATACTGAAAGCCATTTAATGTCTCAGAACTTTATGGCTCTGCTGAGAAACTAAAAACTTGGAGCAGTCTGTAGAAGCCATTATTGTGTCTATTATAATCTATAGCAATTCTGTGCGAGCTTGCAAAATGCATCCGGCTCGTCAGAGATTCATCAAAGGACTAGCGATGATGAAAGCATTAAATTACTTCCTAAACATCAGTATGGTAGCGAATTACGTAGACCCTAAATTTCATTGATAAATTCAACTCGGATATATAAGTTTATAATCTAACTATTGAATTAATGCGGAATAAAATGCAAGAATAATGGGATAGTATTGATATATGTATGGTCACAGCATGCCCGAAATTTTGTAGCTCTGAACTATTAAAGGCCTATAAGTGCTTATAGTAAAACATTAAAATATAGAAAATAAACAGATAATAGTATAATCCATGAATTTGAGTAAATAATTGCACTTTTTTTACGCTATCAATATCGCAAAAATTTGCTGTTAGACCATCATCGTTAATGTTATAAATAATAAAATTATTACTGGATTTTGTCAGTTATAATGCGAATATTACTTGTTTAAATTTCAAGCCTTCCAGTCGTATAATTTTTAAGAATATTTTACTTTTTCCGAAAAGCTAGAATAATAAAAATTTAAATGGTGGGGCCTTTTGTGAAGAATAACAGAGAGAGAGAGAGAGAGAGAGAGAGAGGACGTTCAAAAGAAAAATTGAATGGGTTCCCAATGGATAAAAGACACGCAAACACGAAATAGAATATCCAGACTTGGACGAAATAAATCTCCTCATCCATAAACATGAGTTGTGATTAGAAAAAAGAGCAGTCGATAGTCGATAACTGGGCTGAGATCCACTCTTGGGCGGAGCAACGTTTTCAATCAGAATTTTTATAAGATTATCCACTAGAATAATCTTTCTGTTAACTAATTTTTTTAAATGGTAACATTTACCAAACAATCCTAGAAAAACATAACCTTCGATAGCACAAAAGAATGGCAAACGAAAAGATAACTCGTCGTCTATCGCTCATGCTAATGTTAATCGCCGTGCCAGATCTTTAATTTTATTAAGTTCGGTCTGTAGATTAACCTATCTGAAATTTATGCCATTAAAATATTTTTTTTTTTTTACAATCTACTCAGTGTACGAAATTTGAAAGCTCGTTAATTAAATCAGAGAGATCCGAAGCGAAATAAGGCGTGACTAACGATATATGAAATTCGTCCAATAGGAGAGCTCGTTTGGCAAGTTCACGCCTACTTGGCATCCATCGACCTCTCAACGTGCTCCATCCCAAAATGGCCTCTTCCGAAGCACTTGACACATTGGGCGAGG
>WUQG02418070.1:0-15483 GCA_011317285.2 Androctonus mauritanicus | reverse complement strand
CATTTGAATCCATAAAACTTCATTTATAAAATACTTTTTTACTTTTTGCATTTCGTTACAAATAGTAAAAAGGTTTTTATAAATTAAATTTTCGTTTTTTGAAATTTATACGTTTTTTGAAATTTTCATAAATCTTTATGAAATTCAATAAAGAGATTATTTCACTGAAGATAATTCTATTATCTATACACATAATATATGGTATTTTAATTCTGTTACTTTAATTATTCCCAAATATAGAATACTTTTGAAAATATGCAATTATTACTTTACAGAATTGTTTCTTATTAAGAATTTTCAAATATGTAATAATTAACATTTATAATTCTGAAAAATATTAGATTATTTAAAACATATGCTTAATAGCGAAAATTTTATTTTTGAAATTCATTGTTTAAAATTTTAAAAAAGATAAATATCGGAATATATTTCAGTATATCTAAATGCTTTCAATTCTTTCGTTCTTAGTGGAGCATTGTAACAAAAATTTGAAGATATGATAGAAAGAAACTGTACATTATTAATACTAACGAGAATAAATAAGATTCGCATATATTCAAAACTAATTCTTTATGAAATAAAAATTTGAAATGTAGAAAATATCCTTTAATACTTACCGCTGTCTATAAAGGAAGTTTTATTCCAAAATAAGATCAATTTCGAAAGTACAGGAAATGGTTGGACTTCAGAAATTTTGAGAGTTTTCTGATTTATTCGCATTCTCACTATAAAAATCACCAATACTAGAAATATCGCAATTAAGAAGAGAATCATTTCTGTTGTAGAAATACTTGCGATCTGCTTTAGATATTAATTCTGACTGAATATCATTCGCTTTTACTACATAAGAAATTAATCCTATTATCTGTGAACTGAGAAACAAATTTTGAAAATATTTCAAACTGCAAGCCTTATAAATAGAATTAGAGAATAAAATGCCCCGAATTAGATAATTCTAAAACCAGTCTTTCAAGGCCTTCAGGAAACATTACATCTTATTATTATGCTATGTTGTACTAATTGTTAATAATTAAAATATCTTTCCAGTAAGGAAAAAATAAAATAGTTATATTAATTTATTTAAAAAATTCGACAAATAAAAATACTAAATAAATAAAGTTTACATCATTTGAAAAATATTTTAAAAGATCATAATAAAGAAATAGTAAAATTTACTTCTATTTACTTTGAAATAAAAATTATTGAAATCAATCAGAATTTAAAAACTGTCCAGGCAGTAAAAAATTTTCATAACTGCATTTGAATCCATAAAACTTCATTTATAAAATACTTTTTTACTTTTTGCATTTCGTTACAAATAGTAAAAAGGTTTTATAAATTAAATTTTCTAGATTCAAAATTAAAAATAATTTTTGTATTTTATAACATAGACTTTCGAATATTTGATGATGTATATTGTTCTGAATTCCAAGAAGTAATATTTATTACTAATGCAGAAGAGCATATAGCATACAAAATTTGTAAAAAGTTATTATGTGCATTTCAGTTAATGATGATAAATTTTTAATTTTAATAAATATTATTTAATGATAGTTTTAATCAGTTTTAAATGGAATTCTTTTGAATGTTTGTTATCTAAACTTATTTTTTAAACAATTTTATTTATTTATTTTCAATATAAGCTAAATAATAGTTTTCTAACAATAAGCAATTAGATTATCCTTATTATAATAGTTTAATTTTCGATCAATTCTCCAAATTTTCTTATTTCCAAATGTAATTATGAATATTTTAATTTTAGGAATTTTTAATGATACGCCTGTATGAAAATATTTTCATAGAGGCATATTCATATTAGATAATAATTATTAAACATTTTCCTGATTATTTCTAAAGAAACGCGTCATTTAGTTTCTAAATAAGATATACTCGGGATTTTCCTTGTGGGAATAACTATTTAGATACCCTTCGTTATTGAATTTACTATCATAATTGTTAATTTTTTCATATATAACTTTAAAAAATAAATCAATTGAGATATTTTTGTGATCGTCGAGATATTTTCTTACTAAAATCATTTTGTTTCTTTCGATCATTAGCTTTTCTATTTTAACATTTGTTTGCATTTATATTCCATCAGTTATAATAGTGAGTTTTACTAATATTATATCACGATCATAGCCATAACCAGATCCGGTAGAATATTTTAAGTAAATTTAATATTATCATTAGCAATATGATGCTAAGAGAAAAAATTAATTTAACAAAGGAAAAATTAAAGAAACTTTTTCGTTCGAAATATTAAATTGTTATCAATAAGAAATATATTATAATTCTACGATTCTAATTGATTTATGATCAAGAATAATGTTTTAATCACTAAATATGGATATATAGTATATCTCAAAATTCTCAACCAATCGGAAAATTAGATAGTAATAACTATAAGAGAAACAAATAATAGCAATAAACATTATAATATTACATTGCAAAAGCTGAGAAATATCGAGCAGAAACTGAGATGTAGAGCAGAAACAGAGAAAGTGAAAATTTTATGATGCTACAAGAGTACCGTGATAAAGGCTATGCATTGCCTGATGATTTTTAAGAGTTAAAAATCAGGTTAATACGGCTCTTTTCAGAGCCAACAACAACTTTACAATAGGCTCTGAAAAGAGCCTATGGTAAATTTTTCATCTGTAGCAGATCTTAATGAAGAATTATTTAACTGAATAATGCATTTATTAACTGATAGTTCCTAGGCCATTAAGAATGTTATAATTTTTCTAAATAATAATAATTTTCTAAATTTTTATTTTATTCTAGAATACACAGTATCACCAATTATCAAACTTGATGGAACAAATTATATTTCATATAAGTATCAAAACTTCACTGTAAAACTTTAGATTTTACAATGGGTATATAAGATTTTTCATATAAAGCTTTTACTAACGAATAAGTTAATAAAAAGCCAGCTTTAAGTAACCAGTAAGTTACAGTATAAATCATTGTTTCAGTCTTCTATAACTAATTTCTATCTAGCTCATATTATAATTTTAGGAATTTTTTTTCTAAAATTAATTATAATATGAGCTAAATAGTTTTATCATTCTGTTAATATTACGGTATTTCCTATTACATGTTTTTCCTAATATAATTACTAATCCATAATTTATGAATTAAATAAGATATGTATAATAAATTGATGACATAATTTTTGTAAAATTTGCTGTAAAATATTAAAGAACTAATAAAAAATTTATTAAAAATACTTCTATATTTCTTTTCTATTGAAATGTGAGTCATTATATAGTGTAATCTCAGCTATTTTTAAATTTGTATTTTATCTGAAACTTTACTTCAATAATAGAAAATACAAGATTTTTGAATATAAGTTTTATGTATAAATGATTTAATTTTTAAATGGTTGCATTTGATATCATATTTATTATTATATATGAGACTTTATTTTGAAAGGCTAACTCTATCAAAATTTAGTAGTCCTGAAAAGGACCTTTTGATTATATCATGCTTTTCAGTTACTAAAATGTAACTGTACAAGACTTCTTCTGATAGCAAATCCAGAATTATTTGAAATATGGATGATGATGTCATCATCGTCATCACTATGGTCATTAGGCTGATTACTTTAAAAAAAATCACTCTCTCTCGATTTGATTGCCCAATTATGCAAAACAGCTGTAGCTATAATTATATTGAGAATATTTGGTAGCTTGGTTCTTAAACAATTACCAATACATGGAAATCGTCTTTTCCACACCAAATAATTTTTCAATAATATTTCTTGCTCCGCAGTGGGCTCTGTTATATCTTTTTTCACCAGGTGTTTGTGGATTTAAAAAAGGTGTCATTAAATATGGTAAACAAGGATAACCTGAATCACCAACCAAATATCCATTAATATGACCTTGATGTAGATATTGCTTTATGCTACAATTCTCAAATATTTTACTATCATGAGTAGAACCAGGCCATCTGGCCACAATGTTTCCTATGATCATGTTTCCATCACAGATAACCTAAACTTGAAAATAAAAATTTCTTTATATTAAAATTAATTTATGACTTAAATATATATTAAATATAGTTTATAGTGGTATATGAGATAAATAATGATTCATCAAATACTATTTTACAAATGAAAATAAATTTTGATTATTTTACTTATAAATAGCTAACATAATTATGATTTCTATATGTTTCAGCTAACAACTTCACTTGAACAAAAAAATTTTGTATAAGAATTTGTCTTAACTTATTTTTTTAAACTTACTTTATTTAAAGAATATTAAATGTTAATGGAAAAATTTAAGAATTAGACAATGCAAAAATTGGGGAGAATAAGAGCACACTATAATTCATACAACTATGTAAAATTCTACATACAGTTTTAACATCATCATTTCAACTTACTTGGCAATTAATTGAATAAAATGACTTTCTATTGTAAAATACATGTCCATCATTGCTATCAGAACACATAATAGGTATGTGTGTGCAATCAATTGCACCAATTATCCCTGGAAAGTTGTCTTTTGAGAGATTGGAGAACTTCTGCATTACTGATGGTAATTCAGATTCTGTTGGGAATACAATTTCTTTATTTTTATGCTTAACTAAAGCTACAGCAACAGCTTGAATAGCTCTGAAACAATTATTTTATATTAATTGATAAAAATCAGGAAGTAAAATACATTTTGTAAAACTAAATTTCTACCTTTTTTTTACTTATTTTAAATAAAATTATCTATGTTAGTGAGATTTATTTTAAAATATATAAGCCTACTGTACTCAAATATTTTGTAAATCCTTATTTCTTACATGACAATTACTGTTAATAAATTATTGCATACCTGCAAACAGTAGCAATTGATACACTGTTCAAATCGCCAGTTACAACTTGGAAACTTCCAGAAGCAAAAAATCGAAGAGCAATCAATAATTGTTGATCTGGTCTTAGAGGGGAACCTCGATTATCCAAATGCTTTATTTGTTTTTCAACATGATGTAACACGTGAATGAATCCAGCTTTAGTATCTTCTCTGAATCCAGCTTCTGTATCTTCTCTGAAATTTGTCGTCTGAATAAACTTCGAGAGGATTACTTCAATCTTTTAAAATACTCTGTCTTGTCTTGAAATTTGCTGTATTGATGACGATGATTGTCGATTTAATCTGTTTGCTATGCTCAAAGTGCGTAAAACATCCATGATATTAATCTTAAGAAAATAGCAGAGAGAGAAAATGGCTATGCTAATGGATTTTTGACCGAAATGCGTATGCTTAAAAGTTCAGACTCTGTTTAGACCAGTCTCTAGGCAGGTCTAGAAATGAAGGTCTAAAACCAGCTTTTGTACAGAGTCTAGACCAGGTTTACACCTAAACCACTTTTATGAAATGCAATTTTCTAAAAACCTCGGCCTAAACCAGTTCTAGACTAGAGAGGTGGTCTAGACCACGTCTCTGAAATCGGGCCATAGAGTTGAAATTTAACAAAAAAATGAATGACTGTGATTATAAAATTAAGAAACTAGGCTATCATTTAATTTTGGTAAAATGAATTTTTTATGATGGAAAATTATTTATTTATAGCTTAGCTTTTTATTTATCAGATACCAAATGAACTACTTAAAAATTTTGAGTCCAATAATATTGGAAATTTTCATCAACTTTGTAATAAAATTTTGGAAACAGGTGATTGGCCCAAGATTGGATGCAATCCAATTTCATCCCATTGCATAAAAAGATAATGTCAAATGAGTGCAACAAGAATGAATTGTTGAACTAGAACTATATCTCTAATCTCGCATGCAAGTAAAATTTTGTTACATATAATTAAGGAGACTAAAAAATTACATTAAACAAGAAATTCCAAGTGATAAGCAGGATTTAGACCAGGGGTGCTGCGAGATATTTTGAGAATGAAAGTATATTTTAAGACTTAATATACTTTTATTCCCAAAATATCTCGCGGCACCCTTAGGTGATCTCAGTCAGGAAATACTGGTTTAGATGTTGCACAGCACAGCTGGTTTGTCAGATTTTCATCTGTCCATTTGTTTCGATTTTTTTGATTTAACAATTTTCAATTTTGAAAAGAAGGATTTGTAAAGATAGGTGATTCCCATCGTTGCTGTGATGTACATCACCGTTTGTTTTAGGTTCAGAAATTTATCGTCTTGAAAATATTTGCGATAAAATTCAAGTTTATCATTGGTTTCAAACATGTGTTTTTAATTCCATATTTGATTAGAATGATTGTTTTGATTAATTCTATTTGTAAATTTTATGGTGCTGATTCTATATCTACATTACATGGACATATGAAAATGTCGAATATTTTTTCATATTTTTGTAGATAAGCAAATCTCTCTTCAAATGCTTTTAGAAATTTTGTAACTTCATTTACATATTTAGAAACAATCTTTGTTGGCACTATCAAAGTAATTTAATAGAGAAAGTGAATTGCATTATTTGATTTCAACTGACTTTCATAAAGCTTGAGTTTTGTTACAATGCTTTTACATCTTGATAACAATCTGTAATCAATTTACTTTTACCTTGAAGCTTTTGATTTAGTTTGTTTAATTTCATTAAACAAAGTAAATCAAATCTGTGAGAAAACAAAAATCCAGAAGCCATTGTTCATCATAAAAATTCAGAAACATTGTGGTTATTTTCATTCATAAAAATTTGAATTTTCGCCCTCAAGTTCCAAAATCTAAGCATTTTTCATGATCCAGCCATTGAACTTTCACGTAGAAAAGCAGATCACTGTACTCAGATTCCAGTTCTTGAAGATATTGTTAAAATTGATGAAGCTTCAAGGAATTATTTTTTATTGAGTTTATTACTGTAATAACAACTGGCATCACATGTAATATATTGAATCCTTGTGCACCCAAATTTTTGAGATGCAAAAAACAATGACAAATGAAAAGTTTGACAAATTTGAAAATTTTCCGTTATATCTTCTGTGTGTCTGAGAATCAAATTAACAGCTCCAACATATTTGCCAATCATCAAGGGTGCTCCATTTATTGTGATACCAATCAGATTTATTATTTCTAATTGATGATCTTGAAGGCATATTATGACAGCTTCTTTAATATCCTCCCGTTGTTGTATATTTAAACTCACAAGATCAAGAAATTCTTCTGTCACCTGTATTTGATTGTCAATGCCTCTAATAAATAGAGCAAGTTGAGCAATATTCTTAATATCTGTTGTTTCATCAAGGCCAGTGAGAAAAACATAAATATTTTTGAAACTTTATCGAGCTTCATATTAATTGCTATTGAAACCATTGATTTTTCTTGCCACAGTTTAATGTGAGAAGCTTATTTGTGTAAAAAATTTAACTTTTTCTAGAGTAATTTTTTCAACAGCAGCAATTAAGCAAGCGTTCATATATTTACCATCCACAAAAGATTTCATTTTTTTTCCCAATAATGTAAGATATCCGAACACTGGCGTTTACAATAGCATTTGATTGAGCTGTTTTCTTGTAAAATATGTTTTGTTGTGCAATTAAATCACCCTTAAGTAATTGTAGTTTAGCTTTTCATTCACTACTACTAAGTTCTGACTTAAACTAGACTATTTAAGTTACAAAAACTAGCACTATTTAAGTTGTTATAACACCACTACTAAGTTCTTTAATTTCACCAAGTCTTGGTTCAAAGTGTCTTCTTAAATTATACGATTTAAAATTAGATATTGAATCTCGACAAATTAAGCAAACAGTCTTATCTTTTACATATACAAAAAAATATAAATCTTTCCATTCATTTTGAAACTGTCTATTTTTGTTCTCCTTTTTTTTCTTCTCAGACATAGTCAGGATAAATTTTTATTCTTTAAATAAAGATATAAAAGTAAGAAAAGTAAATTAAAATATATTGACCTGAGTTCATAGATTTCCTACAACAATGCTATTATTCAAAAATTACATTTTTGACTATTTTAGCTTCAAACTTGTCTTATACCGGCAATATCACAGGAGCTGTGGTCTTATAAAACAGCCACTTTTAGATCATTGTTGCAGAGACTTCTTACATATTGTAAGACATACCAAACCCGTATGGAAGAGCCAGAATGAATTATTAACCAAGCAGTTAGGCATGGATATAGTAAAATTATGATTATGAACATGTGGAATAAATTACAGAGAAGAGAGAACAAGAAGAATAACAAAGTAGAAGATTCGATAAATACATTTGTTAGTATGGAAATCAATCCTATAACCTTGAAGTATAAACGTATAATTGAAAAATACACTAACACTAGAGTTTGGTCTTCAATAGGAGGAATACAGTGGTTAATCTATTGAGAAACAATAAAGATAAGAAGCAGGTTTTTTTCTAAACCCGATATTTATGAGATTCCAGCTAAGGACAACACCTAAACCAGGACATTAAATACATAGGATATACTTCAAGGTCTTTGAACAAACAATTGAAGGAACATAAGAAGGACATTGAGAACGGAGCGACCTTTACGGCACTGGCCCAAAGGGCCCGTTTAACTGATTTATCTATTAAATGGGATGAGTCTAGACTCCTATATGAACAGCAGGATTCAAAAAGAGGAAGAATTGCAGAAGCTATTACTATTCACATGAGTAAATTCTCTAAATCCAAGCCAGTTAATAAAACTGATCCATTGGCCATAAGTGCAGCTTGGAAATCATGCATTAAGAAATAAAAACTTTAAATTATTGTGATTTTAAACCATTTATATATATTAGTTGTTTATGTTATGTATACGGTATTTTACATTTCTATATATTTGATTTCAAGTATATTTTGTATAAAGATTTCCGTGTACAATATCCAATGTTACCATAGTTACTAAGTTATGTTATTATTTAATTTTTGTTCTATCTGTGGAAGCTGATGATGATTATAATAAATAATCAAAAGCGCTCCTTCTAAATAGTTTGTGTATATGTTATTTACAATTTCCTGCCATAGTGCTTGCTATACTTGTGATTGTCAGTCTGGTTTTAGTTTATGTATGCTTTTTTGAAAAATGATTTAAATTGTTTAGAAAATTATTTACAGTACAATGCAGATTATTACTATAAATTATATAAAAATAAATTTTGTTATTAAAATATAAATTTTCAAAAATGGCATTAATCTATTTGTTTTAAATTAATTTATGCTTAACATTTTATTCTGGTTCATTAATTTAACATGATGGTCATGTCTCTAGTGGCAAAAAAATGACTGACTCCTTCATTAAAACTGTCTCCATCCTTGACTTTCTCTCTCATCTTTTCATATAATTCACAGTTCACTTAAGTACCTAATTTTTGGATTTGGATTAATTGTCAAATTATATTTTTTCTTAATTATATATATATTTATAAATAATAATAAAGATTTGTAAATAAAGACGTGATTATGTGTTGTAGTTTATAATTTAATTTCAAGAAATAGTTTATTTTTAATTTATTTATTCTAAACTTCAGAAGGGCTACAAAAAATCTTAACAGGGCTGCATGCAGGCCGCAGGTTGGACATTTCTGCTTTAAATAAATTATTTCCTATTAATTAAACATATCTGGCAACATTAAGTTTATTCACTCACAATTTCTTTTCTGATTCTGAAAATATTTTCAGAAAATGAATTTGACAAAAATTGTGAGAAAGGAAGAAGTTAACAGCAGTGATTCTTTTAACTAAGGAAGAAGAAGAATGTTTTTATATTAACAAGAAAAAAAAATATAGAATAAATTGTAGAATAAATAAATTGTTTTCATAAATTTTGAAAGTTTTTCCACCTCCATTTTTTTCTTTTTTTAAAGTTCCAAAAAACAGCACAGAAAACATAGAAAACAATTAGGTTTAACAAAAACAACTAAGTTTAATACAGAGCAAAAACGTTTTCGGTATCTACTATACCATCATCAGTTGGAATGGAATACAATTAAAGAATTACGAAGGACTTCGTAATTCTTTAATTGTATTCCATTCCAACTGATGATGGTATCGTAGATACCGAAAATGTTTTTGCTCTTTATTAAACTTAGTTGTTAACCTAATTGTTTTCTACTGCTTTCTGTGCTGTTTTTTGGAACTTTAGTAATAGAAATAAAGCAGTTTTAGTTTTTTGTTTTCAGATTTTTTTTTCTTTTTTACTTGCCCGATTTATTTTGTGTTTGTGTTTGTGTGTTTTTGTGTGTGTGTGTGTGTGTGTGTTTGTGTGTTTGTGTGTTTGTGTGTTTGTGTTTTTTTTTTTATCTAAATCAGATAATAAATAAGATCCTATGATACTGATAAATGGACAGGCAGACAATTGGACAAACAACAAGTATCAAAAATCTACACTGCCACAAGTTAAAACTACACAAATATCATCATCTCTAAGGCAGGAATTAGCAAAAACAATTTTTAATAAAAGCTCTATATACAGTAGATCTACTGTATATAGAGCTTTTATTAAAAATTGTTTTTGCTAATTCCTGCTTTAGAGCTGATGATATTTGTGTAATTGGACAAACCTAATTCACATATTCTTTTATTCCATTTAGGAATGGAAATGATCAGAAATGGTTGTAATGATTAAAAAATCAATCTAGAATAAATTATCAGACAGCATTATGAAAACCTTTAGTTGAATCAAGACGTAAATAAAATGGAACAAAAATGATAAACTTAATGGAACAAAACAATCAAGAATAATTACATCCACTTTAAACAGATATAGTAATGATGACTATTTAAAATGTTAATGATGTAACCAAATGAAATTGCATTTTCATTCTTTCTATCCAAACTGCTTAATGTTTCATTTAAGACATTAATATCCATAAGAACAGCACTAACTTAAAACAAAATAGAAGATTACTTCATTCTCTTACTGTTTTAATATATTTCTTATGGCTCATATATTGAATTTTAAAGTTTAATAGCCACTGTGTTAATATTAATAGTCTAATATAGTCTAATAATAATAATAGTTTTAATAGTCGCTGTGTTAAATTTTTAAATGATTGAATTATATGCATAATATTCTTTTGATATAGCTGTTCTTAGTCAATAAATACAAACTATATAAGTTCTTTACTAATCTCTTTTGTGAAGGAAAATGAAACAGATTAGATATCTCACCTTACTATTTGTCTTTCTATGTGTTTCCCATTAATTATTTTTGTACTAATTAGTATATTTTGTAAATTTGATACTGATATTCTACCATTCAGTGTAACTTCAACATCATGTTATTTAATCCAAGAAGGTCATTGAATACTCATCTGCAAGAGCAGACTGGCAATTTTCTGGAGTTAAACCGAACGATATTCATAAATTTATCAATTGTTGTATTGTGCTTATTTTTGTCATAGAAATCTGAAATTTTTATTATTTATGCATTTTCTACATTCCTTTCTTGCATTACAATTATTATTTTTTTTTTATTATTTTTTAAAGAAATATTTGTTGCATATATTATACAAATTTTGGACAATTTTGTTTGCAATTTTTTTTATACATCTATTCAAATTTTTATATCTATATGCTAGCGGTATTCTTCCTGAATAAAATAAGCCATGACTGATGTATTTCCATCCATAATTTGATGAAATTTCATTAATTTAGTAAATTAGTAACACACCCTAGTTTCCTTAGCAAATTTTCATTGTGAATTCTCTTCTAAAAATGCTGAAATTTATATTAGATATCATTTTTAATCAATTATTTACATTAATTTATATGTTCACTCAACATTTTAATATTTTTTTCTTGATTTTGCAAAACATTTGATGTTTTTTCAAAAAAAATTCATAAAATAAGAATGACATTCTGCCCACAATAACAGCTATAATATTAGGTTTTTTACTCTTATTGGTTCAGAATATACTTTTTCTATCCATAACAGACAGTATTGAGCTTAGTAGGGTGGAAAAGAAATTTGCCAGGAAAGAATTGATGGGAGTTTTAACTATCAAAGCATGCTCACTTTTGAAACTTAAAAAATAATAATAATAATCAATTGGAAAAAATTTTTTATCTGTAGTCAATAATAATAAATATAATCTACAATATACAGTTATTAAATTTCAAAAAGTTTGTTTAGATTAGCATAAAATAACATTTAAAACAACAAACAATCATTTCAAAGTCATGCCTTGTATATGTAGCACTGGACAAGCCATACCAGGACTGGTTTGCAGCTGGGCACATTGACAGACCCACCGGGTTAATCCTCTAACATCTTTCACTTCTTATAAAAAAATAAAAAATATCATAAGTTTCTCAATGTATATTATTTCTTTCAAATTTGTCAATTTTATGATGTACTCAGCTAATAATAATTTTTTATGATAAATATCATTAAACTGTTTTCAAATTTAATTTTTAACTCAGTTGTTTAGATCAATATATGATTATCTTTGAATTATTTGTTTGACAAAACTGATAAGGGCTGACTAATTAGATGAAATGCATATTTTTGTTGACAGAGTGATCAAAAATTCATCAATGAAATAAAAATCTTTTTTCCATTCTCTGAAGATAGTTTGTCTCATTTTGATTCCACCATGATAGCCTTCCAATTGATGAGTGGATTTATCCAAAGCAGCATCTAGCCTGATTGTTATAGATCATATTTCCTAGTTGTTTAACTTCACCATTCAATCTCATTTTAATCTTTCATTTAGTCTTTCTTTAAAAATAGCAAATTCTCTAAATGCTGAGATATTCTTTTAATTTATTCTGAACTATTTATTGGATTTTGATGAAATTTAACAGGAAGATTAAGTTATTAAAAATGACCTAATTATATTAGTTAACTCTTTATTCATTTAAAAATGATAGGCATGGGTTGACCAAACTTCATGTCATGACAAGCCACATATGAGAATTTTGAATATTTGATAGCTACAGTCAGATTTTTTGGACAATCATAATTAATGATTTTAAAAACTGTTTATTATATATTTCACACACATTTATTTCGTATAAATGCACATTGTTTATTGTAATAAATGAGTAAATATAACAATTTAATTTTCTTAATTGTGATTAGTTCTGAGTAAATATATTTTTACAATTAAAAATACTGAATTAATCATTGAATTTGTGGGGTTCAACCTGTTTGCCAAACTTTTAAAATCTGGCTAATGGTTTGTTAGAGATACATATATAAGGTTTGAGAGTTATGATATTGCTTTGATTTGATAAATTTCATAGAGGAGTACAGGCTTCATTGGACTAGAATGTATTAAAAATTGAAATAAGTCTGTAAATAACGTTTCTTAAATTGGAGTTCCTTGATTCTGTTGGAAATATAAATTAAAAATAGGGAATGCAGTAATAGATAAACCATAAAATTATTAGATTAAGTCTATTCAAACAAAATGGAGCAATAAATAAAATACCATAAATACTTGTGTAAAGACCAATAAGTTACTTCTCCTATTTCAAGGTTTGAAAATTAGTAAAAATGTAAAACATGTATAAGCTGAACTCCCAATTTCCACCTGTTATAACAATATGACATACATTGAGATAAATTGATAATTTTTTTGTAATTTAAAAATTTTTTGAAATCTAATTCACTATTTGAATAAATAAAACCACTTTCACAAAATGCCAGACTTGAAGCATTGAGACATCACTATATACATAAAGGAAAAAGTTGGATAGCGAGCAAGACACAATTGTATTGAATTGTATCCAATTGCATTACTCTGAAATAGGATTTTATTGAATATTTAAGCAGAAAACATCAAATATTAAAATTTTTTATCATTTCCTAATTTTAATAAAAATATTAACAAAATTTAAATAATAAAAATCAGAATCAAAACATGGAAATGTAAATTAAAAATGGAATATTGGAAAATTTAATTGTTTTATTATTTCCTATAATGGAAATTTTGCTGCAGTTAATGAAGTGGAGAGCTGATTAGCACAAATTTAATG
Source organism: Androctonus mauritanicus (assembly GCA_011317285.2). Lineage (NCBI taxonomy): Eukaryota > Metazoa > Arthropoda > Arachnida > Scorpiones > Buthidae > Androctonus > Androctonus mauritanicus. The sequence goes on along the minus strand of WUQG02418070.1, from coordinate 1,565 downwards.
TCCAAAATCAGATGTAAAAAATCATTTTGTATTTTATAAAGATCAGAATTATCTGAAAATCACAATTACATAATGCATGATTAAAACAGCAAATCTTATGATCTTGCAAAAGTTTTCTGATTTTTCATTATTCTGTATATAGGCCAATTCCCCCTGATTCAAAAATATTTTGAAAAATTCCTTGAGTTATACACAAGTAATTTAACTGATGGCAAACATCAGTGGAAATAAACTGTGTAGAATATAGATCATTTGACAGACTATGGTATCTAACACAGTAAAAAATTGAAGGTGGTGTTATTAACTGTACTACAATTTCATGTAATTATGGATTTGCTTTATATTGAAAAGAATATATAACTTCATACTAACTATTGATCATTGATGGCAAAAATCCACAATTTTGTCATGTTGGTGATGACATTCAAGCTTTGAAAGTTCTCCTAATAACATCTGAATTATTTAACTGAATTTTATAAAATTTAACTTAGTGATCAGATTATTACAACCAGTCTGAAGTAAAATTAATTAATCCTGTTCATACTTCCATTTAAAATAGTAGGCATATAATCTTCTAAGGCAAAGGTATTCCATTCACAGCCCAGAATGACTTGAATGCAGCTCAACAATCAGTTTAAACTAACATAACTGTTTCTGGCATATTTCAAGTATCTTTTGCCACCATTCTTTTAATCTTATTTTGGTTTTGGGATGAGGTAAATTTATTTTTAAAATTTTAAGTAAAACATGAAATGAATATGTTTTATTTAAAAAAATGACAAATTTTAAATAAAATTATATTATAAGGCACACAAAACTAGCACTTTATGCAAAGAGAAAAATTTATAAATTTTTCTCTCTGCATAAAGTGCTAGTTTTGTGTGCCTTATGTTGTATTGTCTAACAAAGCAAAGTGTATTTATATAGTATTGTAATATTATATTACTTTTTGATTAATTGTATGACATAAATTCATTTATGAGAATTTATATAACACTTCATGTTTTGTCGATAATTTTCTTCATTCATAGCTTATTTTATTAATTAGTCTTGCTTATCAAAAAATAACAAATATTTCCTTGGATAGCTAAGATTTCATACAAAAGAAATCATATTTTCTCTGACCTCATATAATGAATGAAATGTCTTCTAATGTGGCCCAGAATACTCAAAAGGTTGGCCATCCCTGTTCTAAAGTTTTCTTTTAACTGTAGTGAAATCTAAGGAAAGACATTTTTCTATAAAATGCAAAGTATCAATTATAGAACTATTTAATAGTGAATAGAATAGTGAGTAATTTTTATGATATTAAATAGCTATTGAAGATAATATTAAAGTTATATATTTTAATCCCATATTTTTATTCATTCCAAAATAAAAGACATATTCAGAAATTAGATGATTATTTTTTTTTTAATATCATGGATATAATCCATATTTCTTCTAAACAATTGCTTTATTTTCAATAAAATAATTACTACACCAATTATTACTAAGCACTTCTTGCAGTTAATAAGTTGATATTTATTCAAAAGGCTAACGTTTTCGGCAACCTCTCGTTGCCA
>WUQG02418059.1:0-15483 GCA_011317285.2 Androctonus mauritanicus | reverse complement strand
ACTTAATCAATATGGCGGTCGGTTTCCTCAACTGCTTCCATTCAGACGAATGGGAGATGCGCACTCTAGTTATATATATAGTAACTCTATGTACTAACTGAATAGAAAGTGGCATCATCTGTTGACATAGAAAAATATTTAATAAATTAATGCCGAATTACACAAAGAAGAAACAAAAAGGAAAAGATTAAATGAATTTTCGCTAAATATATAAATTTATAAACTAAAAATAATCTATATATGCATAAAATAATAAAAGCATAAGTATCTTACAATAAAGAATAGCAATTTAATGATTTTTATTTGGTCAAAATTTTATTATTTCCTAATATTTTCATAAAATATATGGTCAGTAATCTTATTTGTTTTTATTAACAAATAATGCACCATCAATGGCTTTTAATAACTACAACAACATTACGCCCGTATCCTTGTAACAAGGTGGGGTAATAATCAAAGAAGGAGAAAACACTCAAATACTATCAGTCAGATGGCTATATCAGCTTCCTCTACAATAAAGGTTCTCAAGGAAAACTACTAGTGGCCGCACTGATATGAAACTTTAACTCGCAGGATGGAAATGCGGTTAAGCATTTGCTGATCACCTGAAAAACTATGTTCAATTACTAGTCACAGACTTTTATTTTTTCTAGTAGGCCAAAATTAGTTCATTAAAACCAATTTTTCAACTTTTCGGTTGACCAATGCATGGTAGAGCTCTGAAGTGACTACCGCCATGTATATCTTTTATTCATTCATGGCCACGAATATCATAACGTGATTGAATCCGACTTTAATATGATAAAAATCGATAACTTTTTATAAAAAACACAAGGAATTTTTTATCAGATCATTTAATTTTTATTCGAAAAAGATAATTTTCTAAATTAATTAAATAAGATATCCTAACTTTTTTCTGTGGGCTACAACGCCGGTTTTCATGTTGCAGGAATCACCGATATATATCGATGGTAGAAATTAAGCGGCGGAGCATTCTATTGCTCACCATGGGCTGTCCATATCCCAGTGGTGTCAGTTGTTAAATGAAGGACGCGATTCAATCAGTCGGGTCCAAATCCTTACCAAAAAACTGGCAGTATGGGACCCAGGAATTGAAGCCAGATGTATATAAACACAGTACCTTTTCACTGCGGCCATCCCGGCGACCGATATATTGATTTGGATTAGTAAAAATGTGATTACTTTACTACAATCACACTTTATTAATGATTTTCGTTAAACTATTCAAAATAATCTTACTGGGAAGTAAGGTAGTAGTTCTTAATGTTTTTGGAGTCGCGGAACAACTTTTAATTATAAAAAATTTCTGTAAAACATCAAAAATCAATTAAGTTTATGTAAGTAAAAAGTCATAAAATTAAAAATATAAACATGCATGCAGTGCTTAATATATCTTTTACTAAATATTATGTTTTATATATTCACATATTTTATAATTTCCGCGGAACATTTGTAACACGTTCGCAGAATACCAGTGTCCCACGAAACACCTATAAGGAATTACTGGCTAAGGTGCGGCAAATAAGATATTTTGCCTTATGTAAAAATTATAAAAAAGCGCAAAAATATCATTAAAAATATAGCATTGTTATCAGGGAATGCATTTTTTAATTTTTCCTTGCCACCGAAATCTTGACTCTGTTTTATAAGATATTCTATAAATACAATAAATAAGAATTTAATACAATTATAGCCACTATTTCTATTCTGAAGTCTACTTATACACAAAAATATTTTATTGTGGTACCATTAAAACGTCTAGTGGCCGCACTTGAGAATCGCTGCTGTACAGTTATGTCTACATTAAAAAGCCGAAGTGAAAAGCCACACGGCCAATTGGTTAATCCTCTAATTTTATTTTATGGCAAATAAATAAAAAAAAACAATCCTCAGAAATTTTTTAATCAGTAAATCAAATGGCTTGCTATACAATATTTTTAAGTTAAGCACAAATCTTTAATAATAATTTTAAATTAAATGAGATTTCTACTGTGTATTTTCGTAAAAAAATATATAAGATCACAAAAAATTCACTAGAGGGCATTATAGAGTTCGCGGTTTGTTTTGAATGTTATTCATTACTGTGTTTGAGTGCGTAGGAAAATAATCTTTTTTATCGATTGTAAAATACTGATGGCATCCATGAATGTAAGTTCATCATTAAAATAAAATCAATAATTTATTTGTTAAATTCAAATATTATGTAGTATTTTTGCTTATAATATCCAAAATATATCATTATACCAATATATAAAATAGGGAGATCCAACGTTAGAACGATGTTTTAAAGGGCATAGAGGAAATATTACTGCTGTAGATTTTAATCCAAATATGAAACAATTAGGTAAGTAATAAGCTTAAATTAATGTGAAAATATCTGCTGTATTTAATTTATTAAACGTTATTAAATGCCTAATAAAAAGATTACAATTTTATATTTACGTTATCTGTAGAACAGCCTAGGCAAATTATTATCTGTCAGTTTGTTTTATCAAGTCCAAGACTTATTGACACAATATTTGAAATTGATTCATTTCGTTAAAATAATTATACTAAAATTTTTTCGTATATTAGTTTTCATATGTTGTTCATTTTCCAGTTATATATGTTGTTGATTTTATTTTGTATTTGAAAATTTTTTTATTGAGAAAGCTAAAGATTTTCCCAAATCTTTGATAAATATTAATCATATACAATAAAGTCATGATATAATTAGAAGTCAAACGAAATTCTAAGTTGTTTAAAAATCATGAAATAAGATTGTGGGCCTACCTCACAAATTTCGTAATTAATTAGAAGTCTCATAAAACATACTGTTTTGAAGAATTGAATCTTATTATTGTCTTAGTAAGAAGATTTTATATTATTTTTCTACGTACTAAAAATATTAGTTGGATATGTGATACTATAAATCATATCACAGTATCATTCTAAGGAAAGAAGTTTTATGCGATCTTAATTACAGATCTGCAAATTGCTGAAAATCAAATTTCGAAATAAAACTTGATTCAGTTTGGGCTTCAAAATAAAATTTTGACTCAGCTTCAAAACTTTGAACTGCAGTATAATCCATATTCTGTCCTAGATTATAAAGTACCAGACTCTTTCTGTAATCTAGCATTTTATAATCTGGGACATAAAAATCATTCATGTTACTAGAAAATTTCCTTTTTCTTTTTGTGGTTAGAAAATAATTTTACCATTTGCACCTCATAATAGAATTTGTTTTTATGAAAATATATATTATTCTGTTGTTATTTTTATTATATTTGATAAAAAATATATACATTTCTGATACTATTATGTATATTATGAAAAATAAATTTCACAAAGCATTAAAACAATAATTATTTATTTCTCTTGAATGAAATCATTTTATCTTTATACTGTATAAGTGACTGAATACACTAAAATGACCGAATACACTAAATAAATGGTCCTTAACTTTTTTCTAACGAATGTGACATATTTGTCAAGCTGTCCAATTGTAGTGACTTGAAAAATTACGCAGTTTTATTAGTAAATAATCTTGCAATTTTACAATTTAATAAATGTTGTTCAAAATATTTTCTATCAGTTGTAATTCAATTAGTCTGATGATGATATAACATTTCAATGAATATGAGATTCAAAATAATAAATGAAATCAATGCATAAAATAATTTTCCAATTAAATATTCTTCTTGGGACAATACAATGAAGATTTGATAACACAATCAATTTTCAATACATATAATACAGAATATAAAGTTCAAAAATACTACTGCCAAAATATATCAACTAGGAGAATATGCACAGCTCAATGGTAGAAAACATTAAATATAGAGCATTATTCTTTGTTTTTTAGAACAAAAAATAATGTTTTATATTTAATGTTTCCTGTGTTGAACTATGCTTATTCTCCTAGATAATAAGAATATCACAGCATTACAGATCTCCATATTCCTCCAAGTAAATTTCTTTTAAATCAAAGAATGGAAAGACATGTAGACTTGTAAGTTCTTGAATCATCTGAAAATTATGAAAGTTGTATTAAAAGAAAAATTAAATAACTAAAACTGTAGATAAAACCAAATTTTTCCTAATTTATATGTTTTCAAACTATGCTCAGACATATTTTGTTAATAGAATAATATATTTTTCTTTTTAATTTTCTTCTCAAATTTATTACATTTTTTATTTTTTACTTATATCATACAAATAGAAAGTAAAAAAAATGAGGAAAGCATTTGATTAACAATTTCAAAATTTAACAATATACAGGATGATCCATAATCAATCAATGGCACAATGAACAGGCATATTGTATAGTCAAAAATAAGTATTAAATGTTTTATGAATATAAATCCAGAAAGGCTTTATTACTGAGTGATCATGCAAAAATGGTGTGTGCAGGAATGATTGATGTGGGAGGCAATCTTTAGATATAGACTGTTTTTCCAGAAATTTGCTATATCACATTGAATAATAAAGAAAAATTAGATATTAAAAAAACAGAAAAATCATAGCCTACACTTAAAGATAGTCTTCTGTCTCAATCATTTCTGCACAAATGATTTTTGCATGATGATTCTGTAATAAGATATTTTTTGATCTTTGTTCATATGACACTTATATGCTTATTTTTGATTGTAGAATATGCCTGTCTATTTATGCCATTGATTGAAAGATTACCTTATATATGAATGCATATATATTATTTTGAATTTTTCTCTTATGTAAGTGATTATACTAATTGTATATGCACTGGACTTATTACATATATTTAATAATAATTTAATTTTTTAGTGTCAAGTGGTTTGGATAATTGCATTATGGTTTGGCATTTTAAGCAGCAAATGAGAGCTTATAGATTTCTTGGACATAAGGTGAGAATTTTGTTATTGACTTTATATATATCAGAAATTTTTATATAAATTTTAGTATAATTTTTGTAAATATATATTTTTTCAATAGGATGCAGTATTACATGTTAAATTTTCGCCAACTGGAGATATAGTAGCATCAGCATCAAAAGATAAAACTGTTAGATTATGGACTCCAAGCATGTTAGTATAAAAACTAGGCATTTTTCTGATTTTATATTTTTTTCAAATTAAAAATTTTTTTTCAATTTAAATGTTGCTATAGCAAAGGAGAATCAACCATATTTAAAGCACATTTGGCAGCAGTTAGATGTGTTGATTTCTCTAGTGATTCCCAATATTTATTAACAGGTTCTAGTGATAAAACAATTAAGGTTAGAATGTTTTCACTTTGAATTTTTAAAAAAATTATGAAGTTTATCAGTAATTAAATTTTGCTTATATAGTTTTAAAAAGTTTTAAATTGTTATTTTAATATATAGGTTTGGTTAACTAATAGACAGAAGTTTTTATATTCGCTCTGTCATCATTGTAATTGGGTGAGATCTGCCAGGTAAGGAAAACTTAGTTATTATTTTGTAAATAAAAATTTTTTTATTACTTGACTAACACTATCAAAATTAGAGATGATCATATTCCCAGTAATATAACATCAGATATTTCTGATTATATCAGAAAATGATGAAAATGTATAATCAGAATATATTTCTACTGATACATCAAATCATCATGTTTGATCATTGAATTCAACAAATATCTAGATTTTGAATATGTACTATTTCCATTCAAATTCTTAGAATAGATGATGTTTCCTGTAGATATTCTATAAAATTATTTTCTATATTATTAATTCTATTTCATATTTATTTGAATTTAAATAGGAAAAGGATATATTCCAAGATGATGATAAATAATTAACATTTTAGTATTGATATAGTATTGAAAAAATCTGATTATACTTGTCTTCTCATATTAGTTAATCACCATTTTTAATTGCTTGCTTTAGATTTTTGTGAAATCAATTTAAAATACGTTCAATATGCAATCTTACTTTACCAACAGTTTTTAAGTTTGCAATATTATTCATTCTTTCCTTCTGATCAATATACAGTACTGATCAGAAAAAAAAAGATTTTTTCTCCTGATATTTTGTTATATGTTGATTTTCTTGTTTATTTTTTTTATATGTAATGGTATGGCATCAAAACAGATTGACTATTTCCAATTTAATTCAGTTTTTACATATTTTATAAAACCACTTTGAGGAGAAAAAACAATATATGCTGCATTTATTAATTTTGTATCAATCTTTGATGATGTAAATATTCAGATTTTATTTGAAAGATTATAGAAACAAAGTAACAACAAATATATTTCATTTATTAGATAATAGAAAAGAGAAAATATAAAATATTTGTAAATCAAACTATTAATATATCTTGTATCTTATCAATAGAAATTTGATTCCTATTGATAAAAATTTATACACGGGTTCTGCACAAATGCCTTGCTGTTTGCATTGTACAGTAATTATCTTCAAGCTAACAGAATCAGATATAATAGATATACAAATGACATAAAAACAAGCAGCACAGATTTGTCATATCTAGTAAAATATCTTTACAAAGCAAAAGTAGCTTCACATGAGTAATAGCAAAACTGTATATATGAAATTTTTTCCCAAAATCACATTATCATCACCTTTCTGTAATTAATATATATATATAAACTTTAGATATCTGTAACTATTATCAGGATTATCGTTTTTGTTTTTATACTAAATTTTGATTTAAACAAAATAATTTTTAATACTGTATATATAACTAGGCATCTTTAGCTATCATAAAAAATATAATTTCAAATAAATACTATTCTTCTTACTGAAATACACATAGTTTTAACTTTCCACTTTTCTAAAAATATTCTAAACAATCAAAATATAAAACTGACTGAAAAACTGATCAGTAATTATATTGATAATTCCTGCATTGAATATAACATGCCTCAGAGAAACACTAAGAATTTTACTTTTCTTCACATATACAAAGAAAGATGAATTTTCAGGAAAATTTTTTTATATATGGATTTATTTTGTATAAAAATTGTATAATTCTCTTAATTTTAATTTTATCATTTTTTTTGGAGATTACATACACACATATATAGGGTGCCCCATAAAGTCCACATAAACTCTGCAGAGTGAGAATCCTCACTGAGAGTACAAAAATATTGTCCAAAGAACCATAACTCTATGACCCACAAGTTTCAAGAAAAATACGAAAGAAAATATATGATGTCACATTTGATTGCATAGAAAAAGAACTTTATAATAAACAAAACTTGAAATGTGATGTAAAGTTTTGCATAACAGACATGAAACAATTGGATGTAAGATATGCGCGATTGATGATTGGTTCATATCTGTTATGCATATGATCTGACATCCTTAGATTTCTTTTTATGGGGTCATTTGAAAGCATTGGTGTATTGAATTCCGCTTACTACAGGAACAGACTTAGTTGTTCATCTTCATGCTGCATTCACTTTTATAGACACTACATTGTTGGATCATGTTTAAGTCAGTCATTCCACATTATGCACAACTATGCATCGTTATGCATGGTGCTCATTTTGAGCATCTTCTCATGTAAACATAATGTCAAATGCATGTAATGAAGTTTCTCATATTTCCAATAAAGTTTCTTTTCTCTGCACCTGATGTGACGTCATACATCTTCTTTCATGTTTTCCTCAAAACGTGTGTCATAGAGGTATGGTTCTTTGGCCAATTTTTTTGCACTCAGTGGTCAGAGTGAGGATTCTCACTTTGCAGAGTATGCAGTCCTTACAGGACACCCTTATATTAGAGATCCGTGAACACAAAACTTTTTCAAAAATCTTGAGTTTTTGAATCAATTCTTAATTATTATAAGAATTAAATTTTCCATTCAACTTTTTCTTAATATAGAAAAGTTCATCAATATCATTTTTAAAATAATAATTTTTATCTAAATGCATAAATATTAAATTTTTCAGATTTTCACCAGATGGAAGAATGATTATTTCTGGAAGTGATGATAAAACAGTCAAATTATGGGATACTAATACAAGAGAATGTATTTATTCTTTTCCAGAACAAGGAGGGTAGTTACAAACTTTACATTTATATTTATGGAAACTTAGAAAATGTAATTATTAAATTATATAAACCAAGTTATATTTCAATTTTGGAATCATAGCATTTTATATGCATGATTCCCTGCAAAATACAGGCTATTATAAGTATCATATATATATATTATGATATTATATATCATATCATATATATGATATATGTTCATATACTTAATCTATGCAAATATTTATTATATTTGCATAGATTATTTTATGAAATGAAGAATGATCATGTAAAATTTTTTTTAAAAAGAAGGAAATAAATAAAGTTTTGAAACTGTCGAATTACATAATAAAGTATTAAACTGTGATTTATTGAAAGATTAAGCTTATTACACTTTGTAAAATGTTTATGAATTTCAATATCAGATCTTTTTTGAATTTTATATTTATAAATGTAGATATATTGAATATTATATTAAGTGATGTATAGCTTATATTTTTAAAAAATTTTACTTAGAGTAAAAAAAAAATCATATGAGAACTAAATTTCCATATTAATCATTTATAATTATTTTTACTTTTATGTTTATATGTTAGACAATTTGTTTTAATTAGGCAGATTAGCAGGAAAAATGTCGAATGTTTAAGAATGCTCATAACATTATATTTAATGTAACAATAATTTTATTATATGTATACACATATATACACAGAGTGAATCTGAATTTTATCATCAAATTTTTAGTGGTTTTTCAAGAGCAAAATCTGAATGTTTTAATATAAGGAACTTAAAGGTATTAGTGTCTTATTATTAAGTTAATGGACTTTAAATCTTCACAACTTATAAGGATGTGAACAAGATATAAAGCATTTATAATTGAGCTATGACTTACTTAATGATTCAAAAAATACTCTGTGATAAGAAGACATCAGTACCCATACGTTGTTTATATTAAAATTTCAAATTCAGCCCTAGAGCAGGACTTCAAAATTCGATAGTAAGATTTAGACATACCCTTTATATAACTGTAGAAATAAGACAGTTATGAATTAGTTATATGTTAAATGAGATGATGATTCAAAATTAATCATAATTAAAAAGTAAATTTATATTCTATTTGAAAATTTTGTAATTAAGCTATTTAAATTTCAGCTTAAATTTTAAATATATTTAATAAAAATCAGAAATATTAAATTTTGAATTTTCAAAATTTAATAACAATGATTTTTATTAATGATCACCCAGTATATTCACAATAGTGCATTAATTTGGCAAAATAATAATAGATAAAGTACAGTTTTGTAATTTTACCAAGTTAATATATTTCTGTGAAATTATTATTATTCCATTATGTAATAGATAAAAATTAAAAAAATATCATATTAGATAATACATTAAAATACTTTATTATTTAACTCTATTCATTTTAGATATGTTAATTGTGTAGCTTTTCATCAAAGTGGAACTTGTGTTGCTGCTTCTGGTATGGAAGGATCTGTTAAGATTTGGGATTTGAGAATGAAAAAATTACTTCAAATTTATAAAGGTAGCTATTAAAACATTAGTTGTTTGGGAAAATATTCAATACTCATTTTTAAATTCCTAAGGAATTTAGAAAAATTGGATTACTTAATTAAATCAAATTATTACCTTAATGTGAACTAATTAATTTGAACCTGTTATAAAAAAAATGATAACTATTGAATGAAAGCTATGCTCTTCATACAGGTAACTAGGGGTGCAACAATTATGAAAAATATTGATTCTTGATATTACTAAATACTTTTTATGAAAAATCTATATTATCCAATGCTTTCCTAGAAAATATTGATACTTATAATATTGCTACTAAAAATTTAAAATAAGTATTTCTAAATAAATAAATTATGATTTAGAAATATTAATTATTTTCATCTAAAAAATATTAATAAGCCAATAAAATAATCATTCCTTAAAAAATATTTTATGAAATATGAAGTGTTTAAAGTTTTATTATTTTTTTGTCATTGATTAATAATAATTTAGTAAAAAATCTGTTTATTAAAAATATTATATATTAATCAAATCATATATAGATTAAATAGACTCATTTTAAGCAGGGAATCGCAGAATTAAAAAGCACTTACAAATTAAAACTTTATTGTAATAAAACAATTTTATAAGATATAGATATAATAGGAGACCAGATTCATTTAAACTTTGTCTCCTTTAGTAAACTTCCACTATTGTTGTTCAACAATTCTATTTATGAATATTGCATTATATTATTATATCAGAGTTGCCTGATTTAAATACAAAATTATACAATTTTCATATAAAATTAGCTTTTAAACTTAACATATTATCTGCAATATAAAACAGGACTTAATTTTATGAAGGAACAGAGATAAATGAATTATTAAGCATTAAACTATACTTCATATATAATTTCTCTGTTAATATATTACAAATCTTATTTCATACATACAAACATTAAAATGAAACTAATTAAATATTTAATCTTTATTTTAATTAATAGCAATCTCATTTAGTTTTCCTTAATGAAAAATTTATTTGAAGATAATCTTTGCCACTAAAGTACCATATATACTCATATATGAACATTAAAATTAGGTAAAAATTAGAAACTCGTATAAAAGCCGATCCCAAATCTTCAACTATTAGAACAATATGATGTTAATTAAGATAAATTGATAATTTCTTTGTAATTTTAAAACTTTCATAAATTTAGTTCGCTGTTGAAATTGTGAGAGTTCAAAATAAAAGGTGATTTATTAAAACAAAGACATCAAATTGAATAAATACAGTCGACGTGTCAGCTTGCACGAGAACAACAGAGAAGACCAAAGGTCGCAAAAAAAAGACAAATGAACTGAACAAACTTAGTATACGCAGCCCAAGTATAGCCAAAAAAAATACAAAAACAAGAGAGACGTGGCAACAGACGAAAACAAGAGATCACATTATTATTATTATTATTATTATTATTATTATTATAAACTATATCATTTGAAAAGATTTTAAATATCATAAGCAATAAAAATTTTCAGCAATATCAGCAGTTTAATGTTTTGAATGAATTATCACTTTGTATCAGGATTTATATAACATTCAAAATTAATAGCATTGTATCTTAGATTCAAATAATAATCCAAACTATCTGAAAATTCTCCTAAAGGAATATAAAATGAATCCTTAAAATATGAATGATCTGAAATGTTTGGGAGATATATTTCTATGTATTGTTAATAATGTACATTTATACTCTATATCTAAAAAAAAAAGAAAAATTTTGGAAAATTTCTTTTATTTTAAGTTCAAATTTACAGAAATCTGATATATGTAAGTCAGGAAATGCCTGTATTCTATTTCTTAGTTTTTCTTTCTTTTTGCCTTATTTTTGGAATGATAAAATACTGACAGGAAATTATATAAATTTTAATGTAAGTCTAAAATAAAAAGTACTGTCTGATTATACGGAGAAATTAAAAAAAATAAATCAATAAAAAATAAATTAATTAAAAAACAACAGAAGTTTCATATTTGAATTACTAAAAAAAATAAATAAATAAATTACTAAATAAAAATTGATTAAAAGAAGTTCATTAGTAAATTTTCTCTATATTTTAATACAATGTTATATATTATTAATTATTTAGATTTATAATGAATTTTTTTGCCATACATTATAAATGCAATTTTAAATTATAATTGATATCTATAAAAATAATTTTACTACTCTTAAATAAACTTCTTTGGAAATATCTTTAAGTAACAAGATTTTATATCTATTCTATACATTCTTATATTCAAACTTTCACATGCTTTTTCTCTTATAATTCTGTTTTATTTTATAGTTATTATTTTTATTAGTTATTAAGATGACAATAACTTATCAAAAAATAAAACAAGACAAAGTGTTACCTATATTGCATTTAGTATTATATAATTTGCTAATTATAAAAAACTATTTAGTATATTAAAAAATGTGATATTTGGTAATCTTAAATAATCATATTTTAAATAGATCATAAGCAGTCTAAAATATACTTCTTAAATTTTAGGCAGTTGTAATTTGATAAATTATTGGATGCAAGTTATGAAGGTAGATTATATTTTAATTTAAACAATATTTATAATAAATAAAACAAAAGATTTTTTTATGTTGTGATTCATGTTATGAAATAATCATAACATCCTCAAGCTATAAGTCATTGAACTCCAGAATCCTGGCAATAAAAATACTAACAATATTTTTGAAATATTTTAACATATATGACTAAAAATTCCAATTCAAGGCATTAATAATAGCATAGAATAATATAGGATTAACTAGAAAGCAATTAAAAGATGAGTTATAGCAGCATAAATATGATACAGCAACAAAATAAAAATGATACAATATTATATAGCATAATACAGTACTGGAAAAAGATAAAGATTAGAATAATGTGTATATATATAATCTGTATTTTTTAAGTTGATGACAATTTTGTTAAATTATTTTCTTGATATATATAGTATATCAAGAAAATAATTTAACAAAAATGTCATGAATTTGAAAATGTTTATGCAACCTTTCTGAAGCATGAAAATATCTTGTCAACCACATTTAAAAAATCATAGCTTTAACTACTAACTTTTAGTTTAAATACATATATTCTTATTGTAAATCTTGCTGTCAAAGTATGATTTATGGCTTATGTTGTAATATATTTCTTCCAAGCTACTTATATACCTACAAATAGAGTACACAATTAAACAGAAATTTGAATAATACTTTTTTCTAATCTAATAGATAGAACACTTTATAACTATTTATTGGAGTCAATACAATGTTAGTACTAAGATAAAAGGAGAAAGAGGTTCTGCATAAATACAAATTAAAATTATAAAAAAAGATACATGTGTATGGACTAGAGTTATCCAGAAATTTATACATATAGCTCAGCATCTAAGGTTAAAATCTTTTACTTTTGTTATTATATAAAATAACTCAAGTTTTTATTAAGGTTAATAAAGTTCAATGTAAACATCTTTAGTAGCTTCATAGATGCCAAAACAATATTCAAACTTTTGCCACTGTTTTTCATATCTGATACATTATTAAAACAACTGCTTCAATGATATACTGTTTCAAATTGTTCAAACTTAAAACTCTTCTCTGGTACACACAGTCTTCAGCAAAGCATCATGCAAAAATGTTCAATGGAGTCACATCTGGAGATCTAAGCAACCATGTAGTTAGTCCTCCTCTTCCAATCTAACAATCAAAAAAAGTCTCACTTAAAAATATGATAACATCTCAATGAAAGTGTGGTGGAACATTACCTTGCTGAAACATGAAACCTGGGGAATCTGAATAAAAGCAAACATCTATAGTATAGCAAGGCATGTCACTATGGATTCTATCAAAAAAAAAGGACCAATAATGCCATTTTTGTGCACTCCTAGCCAGATATTGGCAAGTCTTTCATTTGGTATGTGCCTTTCATTTTCAATCATTTGATGAAAATTCTCAGAACCCAAATCTAGCCATTGTATCTGTTAACTTTGTCACTAATGTGAAAGTTTGATTCATCAGTGAATAACTATAGACCTAAAAAATTGGAATTGTCATTGGTATAGTCGATCAGCAGCAAAATCAGCTCTTAATCAGTAATCATTTGGCTTAATATGTTGAAGAAGTTGAAGTTTATATGATGCACACAAACAAAGATATTTGTAAACAATATCGTGAACTACTGAATGGGGAATCTGCAGTTCCTATGGGTCCTAGTGAATGACTCTCATATACAATTCACAGTTTTGTCAGTCACAGATTTTTTCAGGTGTTTCCAATTTATGAAACCAAACTTCTCATCTCTTTTAGAGTCTCATGCCACTGAAGAATGGATCTGGATGTGAGAATATCCACATTTCATTCTCTTCATTCATGCCACTAAATACATGTAACTGATTTAAATTCAGCTAACCAAAGCATGCACTGCACTGCACCTTCCACTGTAGCATCCACATTTTGACTGAGAAAATAGCTATTCTTATGCTGTTTTTGTGCATGCGAGACTACATATATGTGCATTAATGATCTTAAAAGTGCAACAAAACAAATCTTGGAGAGATTTTCTATCAAATGAGTTTTAGTTTGAGAAAATATGAGTAGTTCTATTATTTTTGAATACCTTTAGCCCTGATATCTTGTATATGGATGAATAAATATAACTTTCCAATACCCATATGCAAACAAAGGTCATACTCGATAGGCTTTTCTTATTTAAAATGAATATTATTTTTATTATTGTATTCAATAGCATATTCTTTCAGAATCATTTAAGTTTAAATAGGGAGGTTAATACATTATAATTCAAATTTCATATTCAATTCTTTATCATTCCTATTTCAAATGCATTTTCATTATGAGAATATATTGCATATATAAATAGAAATTAGTTTATGTGAACTAGAATTACTTGATCATCATACTAATGCAATATATATAATTGTAGATTTACCTTCTAAGAGATCTCTTGCTAATCCAGGTTCTGCGGAAGTACGAGCAATAAATTCAGATAACACAGTTTCCATTCTTCATCATTAAAATTACCTGCAAATAAAATTTTAATTAAAATGATATACTATCATTTTTAAATCTAATTTTAAATCAAATAAGTGAGAACTTTATTTAAAATAATTTTAATAAAATCTTGCTAATAAACAACAAATTTATCAAAGTTTGAAAATATTCTTTTGAATCTTCTGTCACTTTTAATGAAGCTAATTTAAATATATCCAGAAGAATGCTATTTATCTGGTCATCAAATGATTGAATTAAAAAATTCATAACATATACATAAAAAATAACAAGCAATTCTGATCAAAAGAAAATTTTACTGCAGACACATTTTCAACCTATTCATGAGATCTTCGTCAAGTATACTACTTGATATACAGAAAGCAGCAGATGGAGAAGAATTTTCCTATAAAAAGCTAAAAGCCAGAATTATATTTCCTCTAGGTCCATAATTCTCTCTTTTCTAAGACTCCTATATTTCCTTTAAATTACTTTTATACTTCATGAGTAAGTTGAAAACATTTCTGTAGTAAAATCTTTTTTCCCAATCAGTGCTGCTTATTTTTGTATATATATAAATTTTATATCAAGAAATAAAGAATCAATAAAATTCATATTATTAGAAATTCAGATGATACAACTAGAGTTACTATAAATTTAAAAGAAAAATTAAAAGAAAAAAAAATTCTAAAAAATATTATATATTAAATCTGAATACTATAGTTATATAAATTTCAAAAGACATTATACTTAAAATTTCTGCTAATGCAGCTTTCAGATTAGAATTTCTTATCTCTTTTTTACTTCAAATTACAGTACAACTCCAATTATCTGAATCAATTGGGACCGGACCCATTCAGATAATCAAAAATTCGGATAATTGGATTTTTTTTCGAAAAAAAGGATCT
>WUQG02418048.1:0-15484 GCA_011317285.2 Androctonus mauritanicus | reverse complement strand
TGTATAACATTTTGTATGGTGCATTCCTTATAAATCTGATCCAGCATATACTAACTTAACCAATTCACAGTTTCCTACGTCACATCCTACGTTTCAGACATGATGTAAAACAACCACATTGGTTTCACCATACAACAACCGGAGCTAAATTCTGCCGTAATATATTCGGTTAAAAATAATTTCAACCTAGCATGGACTTGCACCACTTTCAAAATAAACATATTTACAATACCGTTAATAGCTAAAACTTCCATCTCCCAAATATTAGGGAATCTGAATTTTTTTTGACTATTAATTGTTTATCGATAAAAAGATCATATTAAGTTTTATCTATAATTATCATTGTCTTAATTTTTTTCAAAAATGGACTTGCCCACTTTCAAAATAAACGGCTCATATAGATATATTAAACTGATTTCTTATTTTAGGTATGATCCTGAAGATGTAATTTTATTAAGTGCATTTTTATGAACTCTATTATATTCAATCAAATAATAAAAATGTTTTTCTGAACATTTGTTTCTAAAAAAATGTTGGTTAGAAAACAGTACGATCAAATGAAGTAAGTTGATCGGAGAGATTATTATTAGGTTTATAGAGAACAAAATTTTTCTTCTAAGTAAGTAATGTTTGTTAACAAATACATTTTATAAAATTTCGAGAATGAATATTGCTGGTTAAACGCTCGAAATTTTCTAATATGTATTTGCTGCATTAGGCGATGTCAAAAAATTATAAATTTTTAAATAACTTTCCAATCATGAATAACTGGATAACCACATATATAGTTATTTTGGTTAGAAATGACATCTTTTTCAACTTCACTTCGTTCGATGGTCTACATTTGGTTTTCATTTTGTCTACTTTTGATTCTGTATAGCCCAATCCTGAGCCAATCACAAACTAGCCAACACCATTGTACTAATACTCAATCAGGAGATTGTAGGATCGGATTCAACAGGCAGCTTCCCATCCTGGACCACTTCCTACCTTTCTAAAAAGGTGGGAGTGTCAGATCTACATTCGAATTCAGATCCTGCAAGGTGGAAGCGAACGATCTACCATGCGTTACATAAATACTTTTATTTAATTTCTGGTTTATTTAATCACGATAAAAATATAGACAAGGAAATTAATTTTAAATACTTTATATATACTGTACATATATATATATATAAATTTATCGCTAAAATAGAATTACTGAAATAAATCATTGTTTAATGATTTTCGATAACATAATTACTATTGCTAATTAATAATCACAAATCATTATAAATCCTATCGTCCTATTTTAATCAAAATTTCCTTTTGCTAAATTTGATAAAGATATATTCCTGAGCATTATTACTAAACATTCATATTCATTAATATTAATCAATAATGTATAATAATTACAATTGAAAGTTAACAATTTAAATTCATCCTCGTATATCTGCTGCCTAAATTTTTCAAAAGCATGAAGAAGGTTTTTCTTACTAAAGCAGATTTCCCTTCTTCTGCTGTTGAATTGTTAAGACAAAGGTTAGAATATCTTTTTTTTACGAATGCATTAAATATTATTTAAAATTAATAACGGAAATCTTTCTTTTTTTCAGATACACACTGTTTATCAGCAATCATTATCCATTTTGTAAATCTGAATCTTTCCTTACAGATATCAAAGGATCTCATGCCATATTCTGTTCAGATAAAGACATAATATCCAAACGTATTCTGGATGCAGCTGGTATAATCATTACTTGTCTAAATATTAATATAAATTTTGAATTATCTAAAAATAAAAAATTCCCTTAGGGCCTCAACTACAAGTGGTCTCTACTGCAAGTATCACTCACGATCATATCGACGTTACAGAATGTAAAAAGAGGTAAAAATTTTATTTCAAATTTGAGTGACGATTAAACATAATAATGTTTATTATTATATTTATTTATAGGGGTATTTTAGTTACCTATGTTGCTGATATTGGAGCAGATACTATTGCAGAATATGCTATCCGATTGCTTCTATCTGTATCAAGAAAGATCATATACAGTTCCTGTTACGTTATGAGGTTAGAATCTCGTGGTGGTTTGTAAATTTAAAACAATTATCATTTAATAAATATCGTGAAATCGATATATATTAATACAGATTAAATTTAAAGATAATAAATTTCTGTGAACGATTGAAATTACTTTACATCATTAAGTTAGTTCTATTTTCTGAATTTTGAATATTCTTATTTTATAATTGTTTGTATATTGTCAGCATAGTTTTCAATTTCTATACTTGTGTAAATGTGCATGTTATATCGTTTTATGTTTTTATTATAGGCATATCTCATGTAATGTTGCTTCGCTTTATGGTTATGCTAATACCGAGCTTCTCAATTAGATTCATGTTTTTATATTATATCTGTAAATGATAATTTTCTACAATATAATATTTAGAACAGATATATAAAACACAGATTAACACGAAGATGGTCTAGGCCTTGCGCCATTCTGAAATATTCATGTGAATGATCCGGAATCAAATCTGGATCGTTCTAGATTTTTAGCAAATTTTTTAAGGATTGCAATTTGACAAAGTTTTATATGCGAAACTCTATTGCGCGCTTAATGAATAATAGTATAAATATTTTTATCGGCAGTTATATGTATTATTAAATGAAAACAAGCCGTGATTCTCTTTAAAGGAAAATTCTCTTTATAGAAGTGGTCAGGAACGTAAGCGTCTAATCATGAAGTATGCCTCTTACTTAATTTGTTTTCGATATTTTTATTTATTTCTGTAAATTTCTCTTGTTTACTGATACTTTATCTTGAGATATTTAAGTTATTTTTAAGAATTCTAATGCTTATGAGTCTTTGAAGCAATATTCCTGATATATTTAGTTATTTGAAATAAAATTTCAATGAACAACCGAAGAGCTGTTATGGATAAAAATTTCATCATGTTTGAGGATATATTAAAGTATTTTGAATTAAAAAGATGGGAGTAAATTTTAAATTGAAAAACCAGAAACTTTTTAGTAAAATATTAATTACAGAAAAAGTGTTTTTTACATAATCAAACTTATTCGAATGTTGATTGATATTCTAAAGTTTCTCTTGAAATGTGATGAAAATAATCTTTAGAAAAACTTCTTAAGATAATTTTAAGAAAAATGAATGCCGATACATTTATATTAAATATAGTGAAACCCCGTTTTCTGGGGAGATATGTTCCAAAAAAAACCAAGAGCTAAATAAAAGAATTATTGAACAATGTTATTTAACACGCAAATAATGGAGTAGGTGAAATAGCATTGTAAATAAAAAACACATGGATCGTTTTTTTTCTATTTTATTTTGTAACGTGTATTATTATGATAATGCATAAATTATAGATATTTTTTATTGCTAATATCGATTTGCATTCATAAAACATTCCTGAAAATTAAAAATATCTATAATTTGTGTAAATAACTTATGTTGGTGATGAGAAAGGTTTTTCCTCATTTGACACTTTTTGTTTTTCGTTAAGAAGTCATCTAACATCGTTTTCCTTTTCCTCTTTCGATTAGCAAGCAATTGTCAATAGCAAGAATCGCATCCATAACACTTCGTCTCACCTTTGAACTTCTATCAAAATTCGGATCATTTTATATAATTGATCCATAATTTCCCTAAGAATGGCTAAACTTGTTTTGACGAAATATGTTGTAAATTCCTTTTGCTCCTCCTCTTCAGAAACGATTACTTTTGATGATAGATCATAAATATAACTATGATCCGTGCAGACTTTCCATATGTACTGCACTCTACTGATATCAGATGCTTTGCGAGACGGCATAAGAATATCAAAGCAACAAATTCGTACGATTTCGAATTTATATGAGTATGTAGGTTATAAATTCACTATTAATTCTTTTCTAATAACTATAACATTTATTTCGACGATACAGATTTACAGAAACATGGATGATGAATATGCGTATTAACGGTTCAAGCTACCAATCCAAAAAAGGAAGGACAATGATCACTGGTTTGGGTTTCTTGAGTGTCCTTACCGGATGACGGTTCTTCTAGTTTTATCTGAGGGTATTTGTGCCAGAATTCGTCTATCGTTACAATATAACAATTTGAAAAACGGCACTAAAATGAATCAATAAAAAAATATAGAATTCGAAAAAACTGCATTTCTCTGAGTGCTTTAAGCTGAAGTCTTACTGTATGATAACAAATTCATTTATTGCGTCAAGAAACATTAATTTTAATATTATTAGTTTTGAGCTAATGATTAGATTTTGAAAAATTGTGTGTTTTTGCTGCAGTTTTCTTCTTCTATATGACTTATGATCGCTTTCTATCCGGTGGATAAATTGAAAGCAATTCTATATCAAAAATTGACTATCCAAATTACTGGTGGAGAGCTAACTCGAAGCTAATGGAACATCCTGGTGATGTGAATTGTTAGTTGGATAATGGCATTGAACGAACTGGACACGGATCATTCTTGAATAAGGCTAAATTATGTAAGTTAAGCTTAGTTCGCCAAACCGAAACATGACGACAGCCAAATATAGAATATTTCATGTTCGCCACCAAACATGAAATATTCGATATCTGCCGGTGGCCATTTGGTGATCCATCATAAACTCCCAACAGCGTGTTGGATTCAGTCGAAACATTGAAAGATGGCGTTCAAAAGTTTTGATACAGCCCTTTCTGAAAAATTGGATATGAGAACTTGGAAATGATTCCAGATCTTCCAAGATGATAAAAGAAAGTTTTACCATGAGGTTATCCAGCAGATTTTCTGAAATAAACTTTCGAAGATATGATAACAGAGAACCGGCGAATTCAAATGATAATATATGCTTTAAACTGAGCTTTCCTGTTTCATTTCTCCGTTCAGATTTCATTCCAGACTCGAAGTGTATATATTGCAATGAAGTATCGACTACATTTTAAAACTTGCAGAAATAAAAGACTATTTGTAAAAATCGAGCATAAACCAAACGATTCTGAAAGGATTAATAAAGCCTATTTTCCGAAATATCGGCGCTATTGAATTGTGGAATATTTAGACTTATCCAGAATTTTGGCGTTAGGATGCGTCCTAGATAAGGAAGAAAAATGACATCTTGACACCTTTTGACATTAGTGGTACTAAGATCACAGTTTAATAACTAATAACTTCCTTTAATTGGGAGAGAGACAGAGCTTGCTTTTATTATTTAGCACACATAGAAAAAGTAATGTGAGAAGATAAATGCCACATTATAATTGTTACGACATTGACCGCCGAAAAAATATATGTAGTTGAGTTTGGGGTTGGCAACTTTGACCAACTTCGAAGTGGGTCAAGCTGGCAACATTGTGGTCGTCTCGAGCGAGTTATGAGTGTGTGTTGAGATGGCGCCTGTGCACGTGTGTATCGTAGGGAATTAATCTGTTCCCATCTTAGTTTTTTATACTTTCTTTTACCTTAAACGGTCAGGACAGAATCGAAATAAAGGTCCATATTTATACAGTCCACTAGTTGTGTTGTGTTTGAGCTACGTCGAACAATAATTAAGAAGATAAAATGATGTTCACTACTTTTCAGAGACAGTCGAACATTGCTCCGTATATTATAGTTTGTTAGTCCTAATACAGTTCCTTTAGATTAGAATTCTGTACATTTGTAGGACGTTTATAACAATTCGTCGAGAGGTTCTTTCTCTTCTGTCCTTTGTTGTTATTTTATCTTAACGTTGTGTTAAAGGTTTCCACGAGTCGAAAGCGCAAATCGTCCTTTTCTTATGCATCTTTGCAGTTCCATCTTTCCATCTTTCTTCTCGATATCCAGGCAGCAACTCCTCTTTTTTCCTTGTTCCTCTTTCGACATCCAGGCAGCAACTCCTTTCTTTTTTCCTTGTTCCTCGATCACCTGTGTACTTTTCACCTCGCCTTTCACGGGGAAGAAAAATATTCGGTTCGCTTTCTTCTGGATAGTAAACTTATATTGTTATATTATTTAAGACTTATGTATTTACGTTACAATTCTTTCTTTTATTACAAGAGAAATATCTCAAATATAAGAATATAAAGTTTTTCTTTTTGTCTTCCTCTTTTTTTGATATCATAATTTCTTCTCCTCCGTCGGAATTTACTGGGCCTCGCAGAAATAAAGATAAGAAAATAAAATATGCAGAGACTTTTTAAAGAATTTTAATATCGCCATCACTGTCAGCATGTAAAATTTAATCAATATAACTGCATTTTTCAACAATCATACTGATTAATAAGTTATTTTTGATGGATGTAAAAATTCTTCCATACTTGTTGAATTTCCTTAATAATTTTAAAATAATTAAAGTTAAGAGGTTAAAATATGCGCCACCTTTCATGGCATAATGTTCTGAATGTGAATGTAGAACATTTTATAATTCTATTAAATAATTCTGTAGTCTTATTTATAATATATTTATAAAATTACTGCGTGTTATTATTTTTATATACTTGACATAATACGCAATGCAGCTTGTATAATATTTAAATCCAATTAATTTAAACGTTAATTTATAAAATTATTTTTATAGAAATATTTTATCAAATAAAAGTTTTGATAACTTGGGGTGATTTGTTGAACGGCTAGATTACTTTTACTAGCGTTGCTCACAATGCGCTTCATTCTTTTGCCTCTCCAGTGAAGACGTCTCGGAGCATTTTCTGATCACACCCATAATTATAACTATTTATATCACATCATTAATTCTAGAAGGATTAAACGATATAGAGTCGAGATACTTTTACGCAAAATATCACAATCTAATTTCGTGAAAAATCTATTATTTATTTGAAAAGACATTAAAGGGAGAGAGAGACACACGCACAGGCACACATAATAATCTTATCATCTTCTATTTTCTTTTAAAATAGGTTAAATTTGAAACAAGAATCTTGACATGTTTTGATAAATTAAGTATTAATTTCCATCTACTATAGATCTGGACTGAAATATAGTGAAAATAAAATATATTCTTATTCTAGATGTAAGCCTATTAATATTTTAGCAAAGCTTTTCGTAGGTAATATCTGTATATATATTCATTTTTATTCATAGATCATCTGAAATCTTCGATTTCTAGCTTTATGTAAATCTAAGATTTAGATTTAAGGTACTATAGGTGATTTAAATTAGGTGCAATTAGTTATGTCGCCGTATTATTTAGATGAGATGGCATTGGTGTATCTGGCGACTCAATTTATAGAACCCGACATAGGATGGCCAACAACGTTTTGACTCCAATTCTGAAGAATAGGAGTCAAAACGTTGTCTTGGCATAGATGCCAACTGAAAATTGAATATTTTTTCCCAGAATTGAATCCTTCTCCTGGAAAGGAGTTAGCAAATGCTTTACCATCCTATAGAATCCGGGTTCAAATCCGGCCTCAAACTTCCATTTTTTCAGTAGAGATTCGGGCACAGATGTTCAACTCCTTCCTTCACCCTTCTGATTGGTCCTATCAATCAGAAGAGTGAAGGAGGGAGTTGAATGGCCGAGCCATGGGTATTGGTCCGCGTGTGATGGGTTCTATAATTGGCTGCTGCCAGACATAGTATATGTTAAAACAGTGTGTAGTAAACACTGATTTAACAGATAAGCTGATGTCAACGTTGATTGGATGGTTTGTCGCGTAGTAGAGATTAGGTTGGTCACCATATCGCAGGAAGAGTCGTGCGATATGATGGGTTAACCAACTACGCGACAAACCAACGTTGATTGGATGGTTTGTCGCGTAGTAGAGATTAGGTTGGTCACCATATTGCAGGAGGAGTCGTGCGATATGCTGGGTTAACCTCTACTACGCGACAAACCATCCGATCAACGTTGATATCCGCTTATCTGTTAAATCAGTGTTCTTATAGAGAAGAGTACGAAAGAATAGTTAACTTTATTTTTCCGAATTGAATACCCTAGTATATTAAATAAAAAACTAAACTAAACTAGCTAAATTATATAATATTGATTTTACAATTACATTAATTTAAAAATGGCTATATAAAGCATATAATAAGGAATTTAATAATTGAAGGTGTTACATTTTGCATAACTATTTAATTTTTAGTTTATAACATATAAACTTAGAACATAGTTATATTTTATGAAATTTTTTTTTACAAATTAGTTGCAAGTGGACAGAATGGTCGTACATTGCATTTCGTGGGCACGGATTAATTAATAATAACATAGGATTTTTTGGAATGGGAAGTATCGGTGAGTAATCTAATCAATATTATGATTTTGATATCATTTGTAATTATATTCTTTTCAGCTGTGGAAATTTTAAAGAGAATCCTATATTTCGGTGTGAAACAATGCTTTTATCATGATATAAATTATCCAATTAAGGAAGGTGATTTTCATAATGCTTTATTCATGACATTTTTAGGAAATTTATAAAAAATATATTATATATATATATCACGATACTATTTCGATTTTGCTACAGCCCAACAATTAGGTGCAATTTACTTGCCTTGGGAAGAGTTACTAAAGCAATCAGACTTTGTGATTACCTCCTGCAAGCTAAACGATTCCACAAGAAATACTTTTAATTCCATTGCTTTCAAAATGATGCCAAAACACGCAGTGTTGATCTCTATAGGCAGGTAAGGAAACTATTTGTGAAAAAATTATTTTATAATTATTACAAAAGACAATAACGCAAAATTTCTTGATGGCAGTGAAGAATTAATTGTTTTGGACGATCTATACCATGCACTGACCAATAGTGAAATCAAAGCAGCGGGATTGGAAATAACAGTACCTGATATAGAAAAATATGCCAGATTACGCATTCTTAATAATTTGGGTAATCCCATTGTAAAATAAATCTTTTTTATATAAGTGCTATAATAAAGTATTTATACAGTCATATCTCGACTTTACATCAGTTGTTTTGTTAATAGGAAAAAATAGAAATCTATTAAAGGCTGAGTCTCACAAGCATAAAACTCGATCTAAATATATCGGTATATTGATGCTGTTGTTACTTTCGTTATATAGCTAGACGTTGCATCTTTACGCCGAAGTTCATTCTTGTTCAACTTTCTACGTTGCGTACAAGAATACTTTAATTATTCATCCAATCGGGTATGAATGATACCCGATTGGATGAATGATTAAAGTATACATATAAAATCATTTAGAAGCATAAAAATGTTATTAGCGACGTGATGGGTTAATTTTAGTGGATCTAGGTTGTTTTTTAAAGGGTTTATTTGACTTACGTGACGAGTCATGGAACTAATTCACCTTGTAAAGTGAGGCATGACTGTATATTAATTTTATTTAACACTAGCTTAGTCTCCTACGGCGATACTGGAGAGAGTTTGAAACAAAATTATTTTATTTCCTCAAATAATTTGTTGGTTTGTCTACTCTTTCAGCTCTTCAATTTTTCTGTAATGAAAGGCTTGTAATCTTCAACAGATTCCCGAACTCGTCAGTTTCCTTATATTTTTGATCTTTTCTTGAAAATATTTTGTTTTAGGAATATTAACATAATTTAATATAATTGTTCAGAATATTGAACAAAATTTCTAACAGAACCATATTAAAGAACATTATTCAGGAGGAAGAAATTTCTTAGAACGACTAAGAGTTATTATATCTTCTGGATTTTTTCATACAATCTTCTTATAACTTTGTAGGCCTAATTAGATATCATAAAATGAGTTGTATGTAGCCAGGGTAGTTCTTTTTAAGTATCTTGTAGAATTTTCATAGCATTCTATCTAGGGGAAGTCTGGACAAATTGAATAGCTTAATTTTCATGATAAGCGTTTTATTATTTATTTGTTACAATACTTCCTATTGTTTAATTCTGAACATTCTTTGAGAATAAATTCCGTTTAGAGTTTGCAATAGCTGCAGAGCAAAGAAATGTTGTGCATTATCCGTTTTGCCCGGGGTTTCTGGGCACAGTGAATAAAACATGTAATCGAATTAGTCATTATAAGAAAAAGAACCCTATCTATTGTATATTCTATAAAATGAAAAATGTAATCAAAACATTCATTATAAAAGTTTATTTTTGCTTTTACAGAATGAGGAAAAACAACAATGAAAATATTCATTACAAAAACAGGAACCATATCAGTTTATTTAGTAGAAAATTAAAACTGATCAATACATTCGTCACAAAAGTAAAAACCACATCCAGTGTAATTTGTACACAATTCGTGTCTCCATAGAAAAACATTGGATCCAGTTTGCTTGTGGTGAGTCTGTGTACGGCTCCTTGCGCACCTGACAGAAATTTCTCTATCAGTTACTATAAAAGAATGAAAAAAGGACACTTGTGGTCTGTTGAAATCCTTCATTCATGCTACCGAAGTGGACTCTGGAGAACGTAAATTAACAGTAGGATGTTACGTGATGAATCCCATTAGCCATTCGTCACCAGCTGATCCATTTTTGAATGGATGACAAATCCTATTTTTCTCTGCAAAATCATACGCCAATTTTTTAAACTCTGTGCGTGTTAAACCATAAAATAAGTCGTCCATATCTTTCAAATACTCCAAAAGTTCTAGTTCTCATTCCTCCGTGAAAACTTTTCTAAATCTCTCTAACTTCTTTTTGGCAGATTCTTTTTTTGACATGCCTATAGAAGGTAGTATATGGAATGTTATATCTTGCTGTTACAGAGTTCAAAGAGTCTATGGCAGCTTCTTTAATTGCTTTCTCTATATCGTCATCTTTCCATTTACCTTAATCTATTTTCCTCTTATATTTAAAGACCATCTGAAATAAGTGTTAGACAATACCCAATGCATGTGTTGAGAGGCCTCAATCAAACACTTCTACTTATAGTATAATCATGATTTATAAAAATGGGGTTTTAAGAAAACTTAAGTTTAAAATTTGTAAACTATTAATGATACACCACCCACACACAAAATTAAATATCATCTTTTTTTATTTAATGAAAAAGCTGAGAATGAGTTTTGAATAATTTGAAAATATTTTTCAAACTTTTTCTGCTTGTAGTAGGTCTAATTCAGTTCTGTATTTTAAACTGTTTAATCATTTCATATTAAGGAATTTAATGTTTATTATTTACTAAATACTTTTCATTTATAAAACATATTAATACAGTAAACTTTTCCAAGAGGGAGGAATGTGAGATATGGGATGGTTCTGGTCTTTCAAATTTTCCATTTTTTTAGTGAGTAACCTGCTATTTATATGGCAGTTAGGTCAAATCAAGGATTTTTGGGGCCTAATATCATTGTCTACTATATACAATATTTGTAATAGTGTGGTCAAATTGCACATACAAGAAACCATCGATGACAAGAAACTAAGCTAAAACTCTAAAAAACGTTTTGGCAGAGAAAATGGTAATTTTTAATATTTGAAAAATTGAACATTTTTCCTTAAATCACAGTTTTCTCTGTATATAATTAAGTGGTCCCTCTGTATATTGTTTTTGTATCGGTTTTTACCTCTGTAGTGGTGGTTAAAAAAGTTGTTTAAATATAAGCAAATTGAAAAATTTCCATGCTAACAACTTATCCAAAACATTTCTGATTAATGAATATAAAAAGTTGTACAATTTTGTTGCAGTAAAATAGATTATCCGAACCACAGCTGCCAAAAAAAATCTATACTATCCACAGATGATAGTGCAGGTATCTACTTTTAATGCAATGGTTGTTATGCCCAAGTATTATTCCTGTTGTCTAATTATTTGTTTCTGATTATCTATTCGAAGATATATGCAGTATAGTATAAAGTCTGATTTCATTATTACAAGAGTTAAAAATCAGAAGTTAGCTTTAATTACCGTGTGGATGTCTTGGTTATTATTTACAAACCATTTCCTATATTAATTAGTTTTTATAATATGTCATACATTAAAATAATATTAATAATCTTATGTACAATAATTTAATTATAGACTTTATTACACTTTTTTTTATATTAATTGGGTATTCTCATCCACAGAGAGATGAGGTTATGTTTGATCATCAGAACTACCTGGATTTGATTAACCTAATAATCTTGGTCCCAATTAATTCTGATAATCGACACTCTACTGCATATAAAATAGAATCGATTAGTCCTCAAAGTAAATTTTCTTATATCTACTTATAAATGAGTCCATACATTTCCTGACATCTGGAGACTTAAAATTAGGGATCAACTTATACTCGAATATCTATGATAAGTCAAAAAACAATCGAGAGTTATTTTTTTAATATTTGTCTCAAAATTTTATGGTTAATTTTTGAGTTGGGTTCACATCAATGCTGTATTATCTCCTAGGGCAGAAAATTTGTAGAGTGGCATATTTTTGCTAAAAATTTATATATCTAAAGTTGAAACACTCTTTTTTTTTTTTTTTATTTGAACTTGTATAGATAAATAACTAACAGATCCAAGTTAGTCTGAAAAAAACAACTTGGATCTGTATACAAAAGCTGAAACCAAATATAAATATAATCAGAAACTGTCCTTCCATCACTATAGGTTGTAAAGCAATACTATATTCTGTATATTTGTTTGCACATCCACTAAAAACTGTTCAGCTGAATGGACATTTTCAACATTGAAACATGTAAAAAATTATTTAAGGCCAAATATTGCCATTGAAAAACTAAATTCCTTCTTTCTTCTGACTATTGAAAAGGACCTAATTATTTTCCCTAATTATACAAATTAATGAATTTTCGAACAAATCGATAGCCATGAATACATATAAAGAAATGTAATGAATAATAAATGTTTAAGTTTTATTGAAAATAAATTTATATTTTAACATTCAATCCAAACTGAAGCTTTAAAATAAGTTTATTGGGGCAAAATTTTTAATTCATGACAGATATCTCCACCTATGATATTGCAGTTGTCTCTTGAAGCAATAAGAATAGCTATATTTAAACTGGCCAAGTCATCTGAAAGTTGATTTTGGAAATGATTCTGTGCTCGAACTCGAATGAACACCTTATAATCCAACATAAGCATTGATTTTTATCATAACTGTGAAATGAAAGTACAATTCAACAGTACAATTCTATTCAATTGTGGCAAAATGTGACTGCAAATAAATTTGTATCCCAAAACTGCTTACCAGTTAGTCTACAGGCATCTATCTTATGATAATTATGCTATTGGGACGACTATTCCTGTTCAAGATTATAAAGATTTACAAAAAATTATTAATAATTTGAATTAATAATTTAAACTGAATTATTTGCATATAAATCATGTAGCCATCATGCTCTTAATTTTGTTTATAAGACATCGAGGCATAAAGTTACAAAATAGAATTTCACATGCATTTTATATTTTTTATTCTTTTATTTAAAACTTTCACAATATTTTATAACATTTTTATTTTGAGTATAATAATCAGAAGATTAAAAACTCGTCAATAAATTGATCTACTTGAAATGAAATCTATCAATTTTTCTTCAGATAACTTGAGTTTTGTGCAATCATTTTATTATTCTGCATTTGAGTTTCAGATGCAGTACTATGCATACTAATTAAGAATGAGAATTTCTTGCTAATTTATTAAAATATCGAGTTTCTTCAAATATCCTAAAATAATTACAATTCTTTGTATTATAGATTTGTAATTGTATGACAATTAATACTCAGATTTAGTATGAGATTCAAGAATTTAGCTATTATGGATTGTAAGTTTGCACATACAAAGCAACTTGAATATATTATGGTTATATTTAATATATTCTATAAGTGAATTTCACAGAACTGTAGTTTTGTAACAAAACTATAGCTCCATTACCGTCAATTTAATATTTTTCAAATAATCAGTGATATTAAATAATTCCATAGGTATGCAGAAATGGAAAATGCATCACAGAAATAGATAATATTATTCCAGACTACTCTCATGTTACTCAGACATTTGTTAATGGGCCACAAAGTAGGGCGGATACCGAAGAAGTGCCACAATCATCCCAAAGATCTAGATATCGATCCAGATTACGACAACCGACAACCACTCAAGATAGTGTCGACGAAATAGAAGTATATACCACACAAGCCGGTGATGATGGTATTAATTAATTAATCTGTTTCTATAATTAATCTGTAACTTTTTAAATTCCAATATTTTTTTTTATTCTAGATTGTCAAGATAAAAGTGAACAATTAGCCAGAGGATTAGATTGCAAAAGATTTTTCCAAAGGTTTGGTTCCAGATACTGTGGGCATCAGTTTGTGAAACAAAACTGCTGTAAAACTTACGAAAAGATGTGCAGAAAGAGTTAATATTAAATCGTTATATAAATTTAGAACTATTTGAACTTTTGCACAAATTATCTAGCCACATCACCGAATACGTAAATGCTCTTACGAACATTTTAAAGTCGAAGAAACTTTAACATTTCAAGCTGTGCAAAAATTATGTATTCGCAGTTTTTTTTGGACAGTTTAATACAATGTAGGTAATTTTAGTGAGGCTATCATAAATACTAGTAAAAATTTGAAGTCAAATATTACTTCAAATTAACTTTTAAATTTGTGTTGTTTGTTTTATTATAAACAGTTCACTCATAATTTTTTCTTGTTTTCAAGTGGCTGAAAACAGGTGTATAGATGATTCCATATAATATTGTTTTATTACAGTGAACCGAAAGCAGAAATATATATATTATATTGCACATTAAATCACGACTTTCTTCAAAATCTACCAATAAACAAAGAAAAAAGAAAAAAAAAATTAATTATAAATTTTCA
Organism: Androctonus mauritanicus; assembly: GCA_011317285.2. Classification (NCBI taxonomy): domain Eukaryota; kingdom Metazoa; phylum Arthropoda; class Arachnida; order Scorpiones; family Buthidae; genus Androctonus; species Androctonus mauritanicus. Next base: position 747 of record WUQG02418048.1, on the reverse strand, counting down.
ATTATTATTTTATCTAAATATAATATATCAATTTTCAAAATACTTAAAGCTGTAATAGAGTTGTGCATAATTGTGTGAATATGTAAACTGTACATTTCTGAATGTAAGCATACTAAAATTTTTTGATAGGTAATACGTTTAAATCTTAAAATAGCACTCGTCAGTCTTGGTGATGGCTTGTTATTTAAAAAAAATAAAAAAAATACTCAGAGCCACCTTTTACAAAAAATATCATCACATTTTAAAGGATATAACTATTTTTTTGAATAGGAAAAACAAATTTGCATTTTTTGCCAATAGATGCTAACATACGTATATGTATTTTGGGTACGAGAAATTGCATATTTGACAGTCTTTCTATAACTAACGAGTAAATTAGTAATTTTTTTAAAACTGGCATTATTCGTGTTATTAGTGCCAAATAAATCTATTATTATTATTTAGTAAAAATTTATTGGTATTTAAAACAAAAAGAAAGAAAAGTATATTATTTGTTGTTCAAAGTTTACAGTATATTTTTCTGTCTGATGCAAGTTTCGAACACAACAGCTTTCCATTTTATTAAGAAAGGAGCTTATATTTTATCAATTCTTCGGTAATAATTTACATTATGCTAAATATATACTTTTTTGAATTTTATATTGATAGAACAACTTTGCTTCTTTAACACATACTATATAGGAAAAACCAAGCTCTGTAAGCAAAGAAACTTTTTTATTACGGTAAAACGTTTTCGGGCTATAGGTA
>WUQG02418037.1:0-15484 GCA_011317285.2 Androctonus mauritanicus | reverse complement strand
GTATGGTTTTTGAGATCTTACAGAGGAGAAAAAATATATATATATAGGGGCCCCAAAGCCTAGTTAGTACCGGGGCCCGGGATTTCTCTCGGCGCCACTGGATATGATTGGGCAGTGTTAACATTGGCATATTTTTTTAGGCATTGACAACAATCAGTCAATATCATCATTATTTTATTTACATCTCTGGTCACAGCATAGATATACACCATAATTTACATAATTTATAGTTTTTTATATAACATTCAATTATTATTAGAACTGATAATTTATATTTACATATGAATATAAAAATAATAAAATAAACAATTTTATTAATCTTCTCAATATATTATTTCCCATTAATTAAGCCTGATGTCTGGCAACATTAAGTGGGAGATTTTGTTCTACTAATCAGAATTTATCTTATTTATTATACATTTCATTCTTTGGAATTCATTGAAAATGAATATAAAATTTTTGATATTTCAGGAAATTTTTCATTCCTTATTTGTTCAATTAAGACATTACAAAGTATTTTAACATCTTAGGTGGTCATTCCAGAGTAATGCACTCTCAATTTTTGTTTTATATCTATGCATAAAAAATAGTGTTAAATTTATTTTTAAAATTATATAAATTTTTAATTATATTTTTTCCAGAATTTATCCTTTCAGTTTTTATACAAATGTTAATCTCATTTTACATGACTATTTATACATTACTTATGGCAAATCAATTTATAAATATAACAGAAACTGAAAAAAGAATTTAATTCAAAATTCAACTTCCTATTAATGATTATATTGCTTGCACAATATAAATTATAAATTTAGTTTACTCTTGAAAATGAAAAAGATGGGTATAACATAGTAATACATACTTAATACATTAGCATAAATGTTAACAAAATAGGAACAATTAGATAAGATTAGATAAATATATCAATATCTTTTTAATACAATAGATTAACATAAATTAAAACTTACCACTGTTATAGGATAAGCAGGATTCTGGATTGTCATTAATAAAATATGATTGAATTTTTCTTCCTCTGGTCTATAAAATTGCATGAAAATTATTATAAAATTTTCATTACTATTTTAATTATAATCTTATATTATTATTTGGAAAATATCTATTTATATATAACAAGAAACTGTTCAATTTATACTCTTAAAATATGATTAAAATACTACTAGACAAACAAAATTTTGAATAAAAATCAATTAATATTTATTAAATAAACAAAACAAAGAATAAAAATTAAAAACAAAAAAAAATACTATAAGCAGAAAGAAATTTATAATCATATTATTACTTATCTGGAATATCATGTATTTTACAATAATAGAATTTAAATTCTTTGTTGATTTTGTTTTTTTTTATATTATTTATTTAACAAACTTGATACTTTATTTACAAAATTCAAACTAAGAGAAGAATACAGGTTGTCCTTGATTTATAATCAGGTTATATTTTGATAACCTCATTGAAAATCAAAAATTATCTATAATGGTAATAGTTTTATCAATAATAATAAACATGGAATATTAAATCTTTTAATACGGTCCTCCCAGGTCCTCAAGATTATAAAATAATCTGGAACTGAATCCAGGCTCATAGACATAAAATCATCCAGAACTGAACTGACTGCTTAACTACATTTGTAATAAAATATTTCTAGCCCATTATGCTATTAAAATAGCCTTGTTGGAAATTGTAAATCATAATATGATAAGTTGAGAATGACTTATATTACCAACTTTGGAAATCAAAATGAAAATTATTGCTAATTTATAAATTGATAAATAACTAACTGATATAGGTGAATTATCGAAAACTATAAAAAATTCTCAAGAAATAAACACCAAAACTGCTTCTTTCTATTATCACAGTTCTATACTGCTTATAGTGCTTTTCTTAGAACTGGTATAATAAAAATTTTTATATAGCTTTTTATAAGCTTAATTTCAATAATTTTTAAAATTACTTTTAAAATATATTTTATTATGTAAAATATTTGATTTTTCAAAAAAAAAAAAAAACATACATACTGATATAATTTTATATTTCTGCATATTGTATATGTGTATAGTTTTTTGTATATGCTTTATATGAATTACATATTTCAATTTAAGTTTTAAAATTATAAGTGTAAAATGTTAAAAATATTCATTACCAATTATAATAAATTCTAAAATAGTCTTTAATTTTTCTTTCAAATTCTAAATTTGCCCCAGGATTTATCCACAATAAAATTGTGTGTCACAGAAAAATATGAAATGATTGCAACGTATGATTTTATAAATTTAGAACACTGACTCATCTACACTGATTAGTTTTATTACAGCTTAATTTCATTCCAATTAAGTTATTTGAAAATTCTTAATAATTTCTAGCCTGTTTACATTGAGGAATTTATCCAAATTTACTCATAGAAAGAGTTAATAAGTGAATTATAGCTTGGCTTTTATTGACAGCTATGTTTTAAATAAATTATTATTAATAATATAATTTTTAACATAATATTTAATATATACAGTATAAACAAATATTTTCATAGTTGTAAGCGATCAAGAGTTTATTCTTTGAATAGCATGTGTACAAATATTATTCCTGCATGTCAGATGAATAAATGAAAGATTTCATGAATTAAAATAATGTTTTTTTTTAGTAATAGTAATTTTTATTTATAACTCTAAATGAATATTATAGATCAATATTTTCCCTAAGTGTTGGGTTTTAACCTTTTGGAGATACCATATTGTTTTGAGAAAATAGGAACTGATGATAAAAGATTTTGCAATAATCAAATTTTTATTTTTATGTATCTAAAAAGCAACCTATATAAGTTAGTGTATTCTAAGACCAAGAATATGTTAATATCTTAAATTTAAATGAATATAATCTTAATTAGATATTGTTCCTGAATTTTTATAAAATAAGGATTTTATTGTTTTGAAGAAAGGGAAGTACTATTGCATAAAGTTTGAAAAACATTGCTGTTAACAAAATTGAGAATTTTAATATTTTTCTCTGTCTTCAGTCATTGTAATTCCTATGCAGTACATTTCATGAAATACAATACTTTGAATTCAAAACCAAAATTTCATATATCAGAAATATGCTTGTTGTTTTTTGTTTTCTGTTTAATAAATATGGTATATCTGTTCAAGAATAATTGAGTGATAGTTTTAAAATATTCACTTTGGCAAAAAAAAATTAATGCAGTAATGATATGATTGCTTTGCAGATTCTATATAATACAATGGGACTTATTATTTCAATGGATGATGATAAGAATGATAGCTTGTTTTGTCTATATTTTTTATTTTATGATTTCAAAAAAATATTTTTAAGAACTAGAATTAAGTTTTTAATGTTTTGCTATTTAGATATGGGTTTCAGAAAATATTTTTATTTGAAAATATATATCTTCTCTGATGTTTGTTTAATTTGCTTTGATTTATAGGTGTTCCCCTATTTATGATCATTCAATTTATGATAATCGAATTTTAAAATTGATTTCTTTTTAACCAGCATTGTTATTTGCTCATATGTTAATGATAGCTAATTTTATTGTTAACTATATTTGGGTTAAATATAAATGGATGAGATAATATGTAACCTTCAATAATTCCCAGTTTCTATTCAATTACTGGTTTACATAGATCTGTTAGAAAATTATGTATACTAAATAAGTATTCTTAAGTTTTCTTAATGAGTACAGTCTGTCAAGACACCTGACTGATGTCAAGTGAAAAATTAGTCTGTTTTTTGATAAATAAGCTAACAATTGCATGTTAAACAAATACTGATCAGAAATAATAAAGATTTTATTGTTTAATTATGAATAATAATATTAAATCCAATTAGCTTTAAAATAATATAGCATTTCAACAAATGTGATGTTTAAAATAATAATAAAGTAAATCAATACATACAATAATTTTCTCATCAAAGATATTCTTGCTGTATGCAATACAACTAAGATTGGCAACAAAATCATTTTGTGGTCTGGCTAAAGCACAGTATACAGTAGTAGTAATTTGAATGTATCTATAAGAAAATCATATATATTTTTCTCGATTGAACAGCAAAAAAGACAAACAATCATAAGTTTGTGAATCTTCTAATTATGAAAACTATATTAAAGAAACTGAATGGCTGAAATTGTAGCCAATTAACATGAAAATGGCCAAATGTAATTTTTTCCTAAAATTTTTTCAAACTGCCTGGCACTTCCAGGAACAGTTTGAAAAACAATTATTTGTTTGCTAGTCATTTTATAAATCAGATAAAATTAATAGCATTATATTAAATATAAAATAAAATATAATAATTGTGTATTATCATATGACTCCCTTTGGGGAAAAGAATTTATCCATCATTTAAACTCGCATGATATAAGAAGTATATAAATGTGTTTTCCCCTATCTTCTTTCTTATACTTTTCTTCTTATCTCACTTTATTTTTCAAAGGATTAAACCTATGATAAAAATAAATCTAACATAGCTCTATAATCTTTTAATTTAGGTAGTTGCAAACAGAATATAGAAAATACTTTAAGACAAGACATAAGTAATAGAGTAAATAATAATGAAATTCATATTTTACTTCTTGATGTATTACAGTTGAAGAAGACCTCACGAATAGGTCAAAAACATTTCTATAATAAAATTTTTCTCTTAGTGTATTTATTTTAGTAGTAATAAATTTTATTAGCAACTTTTTTGTTATATTTTTTTCAGTCAAAGAAACCTATTGAAGTAAATCTATTGTGGAAATAGGAATTAATATAAAATTAGTCCAAATTGTGCAATTAATTTGATTGTTATATATATATATATATATATATATATTTATTTATAATTTTTGAATAAAAAACAATAAAACAATGTTATAATTTTTCTACAATAAATATTCAGTATTAATTATGCTTTAATTTAAACCAACTTATAGGACCTTAAAATAAAATTAAAGATGCAGGAGTGCTTTCAGGCTGGAATGCCCCTCTTCAGCTGCACAGAGAACTCTTTGCAGCTGGAGAGGTCATATAAGCTGGTTTAGATTTTGTTTTACTTTAATATATATAATAAATATAAAAGATTATATAAATGATAGAAAATTGTTACAAAAATCTTCAAGACTAGATATTCTTTTTAAAAATAATTCTTTAAAATGACTATTCTGTAATATGTCAAGCTAAGTGAAATTATCTCAAAGTCAGCAAGCTCAAAGTCTCAAACTAGATATAAAAGTCATTTATTGATAGCAAAATAATAAGTTATACAATTAATAATAATAATAGTAATAGCAAAATAATAAATTATACAATTTTGGAGTACTTTTTAGCTTTATTGAGCCTCATCATCAGAAAAAACAAATTATAAACATTTCACACAGAATAATTCATTATTCTATGTAAAGTATTTATAATTTGTTTTTCTGTTGTTGATGGCTCAGTAGAACCGAAAATACTCCAGAATTATGTGTTATGATTAATAAATGATTTTTCTACTTAGTTTGAGCTTGCTGATTGTTTCATCATTAACATATGATGTTTTAAAGAATTAAATTATAAAAAAAAAATATTTATATATTAATTTGTGATTGAAGATTTTGTTTTTTTCCTATTATCCAAGTCCAAACAATTTGCTTAAGGTTTATTTAGAGTTTTACTATTATCTTATATGTTTTATTTTAATTTTCTTAAATCTTTTTGTTATAGTATTGTATATATATATTATTTAAATAATATATTTGAAACTTTCATTATCTTTTTAATAAGTTTAAATATTAAACACATTAATATATATATATATTTATAATTTTAGTTCTGTGAAAAAAAATTATGTTATGGGTATGTGAAAACTGAATGCCAAATCCTGAGAAACAAATCATGTCTGCACAGACTCTACACAAAAGGCCACCAAAGTTGCATTTAGGTCACGAAGAAACAGCAACTTCAGGTCTGAAATTTTTGTTTTCACAATTTGAAATATATAAGATTATTTTTTATTGTCATAATAATTATTTAAAAATAAATCTCAGATTTATAATTATAAAATGATTTAAAGTTTTTTCTTGAATTTCTCAATGAAATTAAATATATATTTTAATAATAAAGTTTCTTTTTATCATTCTTATATATTTTTTATAGCAACAATTTAAAAAATTATTTTTAACATAAGTGAATTATTGTTTGAATTGTGCACCAATGTAAAGTTATTTAAATGAGAATAATATGCAGTTTTAGAAATTTCTAAATTATTTTAATGTTTATGTTGATTTTTGTAATTGCTATAAATAAATAATTTCCAAAATGGCATTATAGTACTGTACTAACAAAAGATTATAATTATGATGATTAATAATTTTAGTTTTAATACTTATTTGAATCTGAATTTTATGTCAATAATTGTCTGGAAATGATAAAATCAAAACAATTGATCTTATAAAGTTTTTGGTTTGGATATTATTTTGTTACTACGTTAAAAATTATGAAGATGCAAACCTGAAACAGTTATTGTTGTTATTGAAAAGCCTGATCAAAACAAAGTTTAATAGATATATATTGATTTAAACTTTCCTTAAATTTAGAAACTATTCCATTGAATTAAAAATGTAATTATCTTTTATTTTTATTTTTCCAAGCATTTTATCATAGTCAATATTCTCTATAAATATATATATATATATATATATATTTATTTTTTTTTTTCTAGTATTAATATGTGAATTTCTTGGAAGCCAAATTATCACTCTACTTTCTCTATATTACTGAATTTTAATATCAAAAACATTTTTGTACTAATCATATGATCAGATACTAAAATTGAGAAATTTATAGGAAATGAAATAGCTCCATGCCAGGCTTATCAATCCCCATTCAATCTATATTAGATATCCTCCTCCCAGGTTTATCAATCTGCCATCCTCATTCCTAATTTTTGAGATATCTAGGTCATTTATGAGGATTCATAAATAACCTGGATATCTCAAAAATTCCCTATCCTATATAGGCATGGATCCCTCATATAAATATTTCAAGAGATGATTTCCTAATTTGATTCCAAATCATCTAATTGGAAAACTAAAGTGTTTCCACTCCACTAATTCAATTGAATGACTTGTGTACTGTATAGTTTAATATATTGTTCATAAACAATATTGTATACTTGAGATAGTAGACATGTAAAATATGGTTATCTTTGTTATTTATAACTATTATAGGTTTTCACTCATTTTCTCTTTATTACGAAGGAAAATATAAGAAAATAGGGCTTTATTCTATTTTGCTGTTTTAAAATCTTTACTTCTTTAATTTAGTTTTTATTAATAACACAATAATGAAATGATGTTAACTGAGGCAACATTAAATAAGTATCTATAGTATTTGCAAATTGAATATTTGAAAGAACTGCTGCATTAATTTTATTGAAAATCATAAAATGCAAATTGATTGCACTAGTATTTTCAGAATCAGTTTTAACCTTTCTTGTTAATTGTTGAGACATAAATTATCTATATAAATTTTTACAATTTAAAAATTTCATAAATTTAATCAATTTTGTTTATAAACTGAACTACATATAGCATCAAGAATTTTTTAATTGCATTTGATAATATTTAGATTACCATAATGAAAATTTGACTTGTAAAATAGAAAAAAATTATTGTACAGGAAATAATTGTATATTTTAACAAAACCTTAAAAAAAAAATACCATTAGGAATGGTTTATATCATGTAATGTTTTTAAACAAAAGGATATTATTATGAAATTATTTTTTTAATATATATATATACATAGAAAAGAAGAGTTGTGAACAAACAATTGTGTAGAGTATTGATCGTCATTGGAATCCATAACTGCTTTTTTCGCTTTTAATATTATTACGACTTAAAATAAACAGCACTCGGGTACGTTAGTACCGAAAACGTTTGTGTTTGTCATAATAAAGAGATGTTCACAGTTTACGCTACTGCTTCGAGTGCTGTTTATTTTAAGTCGTAATAATAAAGAGTATTGATCCTACATATATATGATAAATAAAAAAAATAGAGGAGATTAAGTATAGGATAGACTTAATTCTGATCTGTTCTTATAAAAATTGTAATGTTTAATCTTTTTTTAATGAATTTTCAATATTACAAAAGGTCTCCCTATTTACACAGTTTATTCATCCCAAAAATTTCTGTATAAATTGAAAATTGCTTATATTTCATAGAAGTCCATTCAATATATATGAATGCATGCATTGATAAACAGAATGGCTAAATAAAATTTATGAATATACTCTAAATATAAATAAGAAAATTTAAGGCAATAAGTGATATTTTTGCAATAAAATAAATTTTTTAATGAATTTTTTTGTATATAATACACAAGAACAAGCTTATAAATTGAATCAAAGAGATTTTTTTTTTTTTTTTTGATTCAGTTTATAAGCTTGTTATGTGTTGTTTTGATTTTCCAAAACCAGGACTTTGTTAATTATGAATTTCTATTTGAGTTTTATGGAAAAAGGTTTAGGCATCCATGTAACTCTGACTCTACAGAACTCAAAACTACGTAAATAAAGAATTTACTGTATTTTTCATCATGATGAGGCATCTCCTCATTTTTTTGAATATTATGTACAATTACTTTAATGAAGCCACCTTTACAGATAAATAGATAGAGATTCCTAAAGTTTATGATACTAGATTTATTCAACATAATGCTCTTAAATTTCTTCATCTGGGGCTTTATCCAATCTAGTGTGTATAAAACAAAGGTTAACAATATTATAAATGATTTCATATAAGAGTCAACCAAGAACCTAATGATAGATGTTACAATTATTTTAAAGTAAAAAACAATCATGTTGAGTTATGTTAAAATACACTATTTATGTAATGATTAACAAAAAAAATCATTTATTGCAACATTTGTTTTATTAAAATGGAATTAGGGTTTTGCTTATCCTGTATTAAGAAATGGGAAATAGGATGAATTTATTAGATAGCTTCTTTGATAAATTATATATATATATAATTAAACCTAATAATAATTATATATATATCCCTTAGAAATATGAGATGATTTCAGAAATTTATTAAAAAATAACTGTTAAAACTAAATAGTTCAATATATTAAAGACAGATGTGTTTAGCATGACACTGATGAACAAATACTGAAAATAGGTTTATTTTGGTTACAATTAGAACTATAGATATAAAATCAAATGTAAGAATATTTGAATTAGATGAAAAATGTACAACTTTTTAATATGCTGTTGTTCATTAAGATTGTTTTAAGTCCTTTTTCATTTTTTCTTCAATTTTTGTTTCCTTAATTTTTTTTTTTTTAAATTTACTTTTTTAATTTCAGCTGATGAAATAAACAACCAAAATAGTTTCAATCAATGCAACATAGCAGCTGTGGGAATGTCATCATCTCCAGGCACTCCAACAACACCTAGTACTCCTAGTTCACCTGCTATTTCAAAACCACCAAAGAAACGTTATTTAGAAAATGGTAGTTTTAGATGTACAGGAGATGATCAAAATCCTTCCCAGATGGCAAATTTAATGGAATTGGCCAAGGTGAGTTAGTCATTACTGTAATCTCAAATGTGTGACCTGAAAATCTTATTCTAAAAATTTTGGTTAAGTATAACAAAATATATGAAATAAATTTTATTAATTGATTTTTTAATTGTGGAAGATCCTATATTAAAAATATAGGAAGTGGATATTATTGGCAGAGAAATTTTAAAACAAATATTTAAGAGATATTACATTTTTTAATACAATGCTTTAATATTCATTTTTAATTTGATATTCAATTAGTATTTGCTTTATGTATTTTTTATTATTAGGAATTTTGCATTTTTATATATTATAAAAGTTTTCAATTGTTTCTGATATTTAATAACTTCTTGAGTTCTATTTCATTCTCTAACATTGAAACCATTTCAAAAATCTGATTAGTGATAAAAAAGATTACATGTCCTCCTTCAGTTACAAATGTAATTTGTCCATAAGTTTTGTTTGTAACTTAGTCACTGCTATTATTTTCTAACCTAAAAGTACTGAAATAACTTCATATACTGTATTTTGTACTATATTTCAAAACTAGACCAATTAGGAGTTTCTTATTTCACAGATTTGAACAAAAATTTTTGATTATAAAACAAAGGATTTTTAGTGTAATTTTGAAATGCTGCTGTAATATGTTAAGTAACTAATTTTTATATAATATTGGTTGCTAGAGCATTCTACTATCATATTGTTTAAAATTATTGAAGAGTTGAAATTTCATGAAATTTGAAAATGAAATTTTGTATTCATAATTACATATGTTTAAAATTAGACTATTTGTGATTTGAGGAACTCCTGTATTGTGTGCTCTCAATGATTCATTTTTTAAAATAAATATTACAGAACAAATTATTCGGACACCGTAGTAAAATAATATTTTTCTGATTGAGAATTATTTTAATTCTAGAAAGAATCTAATCTAATAAATATGTAATACTTATTGGTTTATGTATGTGGAATTTAATAAACATTTGATAAAAAAACAAACAGTAAAAAATAGCACAACTCTATTAGTTTACTGGTATAAAGCAGAATGATCATTTGTTTGAATTATGTTAGTTAATGGTAGTGAGTATTTGTGTAAGACATTTGATTAATAGTGCCTTCAAGAATATTACCATATATAAGATTATTACTATCAGATAAATTTTGTTTAAAATTTATTTCAATGACAGCGCTATCAAGATAACTGTAAATAGTCTTAAACAGATAAGCTGAAATCCATTTGAGTAGTTAACTGATTTAGATTTGGAAAATTCTTTTAAATAAAAATTTTGAACTTCATTTGATAGAATATCTAAAAAATCTATATTGTACAGATTTTAAATGTATACTTTTTAAATAGCTAAATTCTTTGTACTGTTGTCTTAGAAAATTGTGCTATTTATTAGATAGTATTGCTTATTAGAGTATTTTACTGTATTTGAAACTTACCATGTAAATTAATGCATTTTAAAAAATTATTCCTTCCTGAATATTAAGTAAAACTTAAATTTTCTAGCATTATTATCCTAAATTTGCATTACAGATTAATCTTGTTTGATTATAAATGGAATATTGAAAACTACATTTACATGCTGATTCACTTTACACTTGTGCTAAGCTTAGTTTTATGGAAACTTAAAATAGTACAAAGCAAATTTTCACAGAGTAATAGAATAATATTTTTCTAACTAAGAATTATCTTAAATCTAGAAAGAGTTTATTCTAATAAATGTATAATACTTATTAGTTATTATATGTAAAATTTAAAAAATAATTGGATAAAAGGAAAATCATAAAATATTATGTTATTTCTTCCTAATTTACTTATATGTAAAACAGAAGAATATAAATAAAATATAAAATAATTGTGTTGTATTATATTACTTTAATTACTTTCACTATTCATTTTAAAAATTCCTTTATTTTAAAGCATATGATTTTAAAATAGTATGTAACAGTAGTTAACATTTTTTAAAATACTTACTTTGAATATTAAAGAATAAATTTAAATATACTTTATCTACCAAAACATAATTTATTATATTATTTACATTATTAACATATTTATTTTATTTATATTAAACATTTATTTAATATTTTATTTTCTAGAATAAAATTTTTCGTAAATTAGAGCAGGGATTCTCAAGGAAACATTTTGTGGCTCTATATATAGCCATGAGAAGTTGATTATGGTCACACTGATTTTTCCCTTACTTCAATAAATCACTAGATGACCTTGTGGGAAAACATTTGCATACCAACTAAAGGATTGAGTCAAATTCAGGTCCTATATCTCCAGATTTTCTAGGAAAGATGCAGGCTTAGTTCATTGAAATCAATTCTTCAACTATCTAAATAGTCAATCATGAATATTGACTATTCTGTGGCAGATTCTAAAGTAGCCACTATTGTTAATGAGATTCAATGATATGATTTTGAACTAAATTAAATAGATCCAAATATGTAATTAATTTTTATAATATGTACAAAATAAGAATTTTTATTTAATTATTCAGCTTTTATTGAAATAATTTTTTAATTAACTAAATAATATTTACTGATTTGGATTAGTAAAAGCATAATCACTTTAACATTTTATTAATTATTTTTCCTAATTTATTCTAAACAAGATAGTTCTATAAACACAATAAATAGGAATAAGTCATAGCTATATCCATCATTTCCTTGAACTCTGTTTTCCACTTACAAATTTTTTCTTGTGGTTCCATTAAAATCTTTTTGTGGCTGCATTTCAGAATGCTTGAATTAAAAGAATTCTTTTAATCTGCATTCCATGTTGTGAAATAAATAAATTGTAAAATATATTAACTCATAAAAAAAAGGCTTAGAATATGAAAACTGCATTTACTATTGGAAGTTGTGTGCTTTATACTCTTTGAAACATTTGACCCACATTATCAGATTATGCACAACTGATTTAAATTATATTGTATTCAATTTTTTTAATCAAAGTTTTAATTCCTTTGAATTGATATATTGTTTTTGGATTATTTTTAAAAATACACTTTCAAAACACCTTATAAGTAAAAATCTAAGACATTGAGCCAGGTAATTTTAAAAGCAGGCCAAAATCTTTTTGAAATTATTCTGTAATCAAAAAATTTTTTCAGAACATTTATAGTTGCCTATGGGGCATATGGTTTTATCTTGTTGAAGATGTAACAGTATCAATAAAAGTAAACTATAAGCCAAATAAGTAAGGTAAACTTACTTATTGGCTTATACATTTACTTAATGTAAGACTTTTTACTGTAAATACTATGACAACAATCTCTGTAACTCAACAAAACATTGATTCAAAAACTAATATTCAATTATATATATTTTTACATTGTTCTGTTGTTAGAATTATATTTTATATAGAAAAAATGATAATCAATTTTTATTTTATAAATCATAATTATCTTAATCTTGAACATGTGTTTACTTTATAAATGATATATTAAATATTAAGATAGTATGAATATCTTGTGCTCAACCATTGTTGTTTGAGTGAGGGAAAATAAAAAATTGCTTTAAAAGAAAACTTAATTCTCATAAATGATAGCATTAATTCTTCGATTATTTAGAATAAATTTTCTTGATAACTGAAATATATTTTGTATCAAGCAGGAACAGTTATTTTCAATAATTTATTTTTATCGCTTAATCTATTTGCTTGTCCCGTTATTTTTTTTAATTTTTATTCTAGTATAATAATCCAAAGAAACCAGATGGAAAGCTCTGTAGCAGGAACACGTTTTTTTAATTTTACAGTTAAAGGTTTAAAAATATTAAATACAAAGCACTTTTAACATAATTATGCTCTCATCAATGTAGAAATATAATTCAACATAAAAGTATACAAATAACTTAAAGAATGTTGATATCAAGTTCTAAATTCAGAAGTATGTTCATAAAGATAGCATACATGGGGTGCAGCATAGTGTTTAACATGTGCAATAATAAAGATAGACTTGAAAGGGCGAAGCTACCAGGGTTTACAAAATTCCTATCTGTAATAAGGATAGGTAAATGTGATGAAATTTATATGGGATTCACATTAGGCTATTGTTCAAAACACTGAAGGCACACAAGAATAACATTGACCATAAACTGCAGAGGACTGCATTCTCACAGAGAGCTTTGGACTATGATGCCATCATAAGTTGGAACCAGACAAATTTAATGAGGATGAAGAAAATCTGATTAAAGATAGATATATGGAAAACATATAGATACATAAAAAGAAGTTACAGAAGAAGGTGGAAGTGAATATTCTGGAACCAGAATCCATCAGTAATGCATGGCAATAGTGCAATAAATAACTGTTTTAGACTATATTAATAACATAGTGCATGACATATTTCTACATAATATTTTATTATATTCTGTTCTACTTTTGATATTAATTAGCTACATTTTTTATATAATCATATTCTGATCAAAGATGTGGAGTTATTTGAATTGATATCTATTTTACATCTATTTTGTTGATTATATAATATTTATTATTTGAATTTTTATCACTACTTATCTATCTTGTTTCTAGGTAACTAATTTTTTTTGTTTACATTGTGAAATTGCCATAGTAATGTGTCTGTTCTACAGCCATTATTGAACTTTTAGAACTTAGCATTGGCATTCTTTAAGTTTTCTGTATAATTATATGTAGAATTATATTTGTACATTGATGAGGATGTAATTATGTTGAAAGTGCATTATATTTAATATTTTTACAGGCTTTAATCATAAAATTAAAAGAAGTGTTCCTACTACACAACTTTTTGTCTAGTTTCTTTGGACATAAGTAGCAGCATATTATTATGAGTCTTATGCATATATAATATAATAATGTTATATGCTATCAAAATCAGAAATATTATGTTTTTATTAAATTATAAACACAGGATTTAGGGTTAAGAAAAAAATAAGGAAATGATGATTTTAAATAAAAATGCTTTCTGAATATAAAGTAAGCACTCAAAGGACAGTTAACAGTTTATTTAATATTTTATTCAGTTTATGTACATAGAATGAAAACAAACAATATAAAACTATTTTCTTAAAATACAAATATACATGGGGCTCCTTGAGTTACAAACTTAATTTGTATGTAAACTTCATCCATAACTTCTGAAAGTTCATAAGTCAGAAATCATTGTCACATGACATCTAGAACTATTGAAATCAGTGTATATACTGTATTTTGTAATATATTTTATAATTGGACCAATTAGAAATTTCTTATTTTAGAGGTTTGAATAAAAAGTTTTGATTATAAGGCAAGGTTTTTTTGGTGTATTTTCACCATCTTGAAATACAAATGTATTGTGCTAAATAATTGTGTAGTTTTTATGTTATATTTGTTGATAGAGCAGTCTGCTAGCATCGTAAAATTCTTAGAATTTTTGAAGTTTTCTGAAATTTGTAAATAAAATGCTATATTTGTAAGTACAAAAGTTTGTTACTAAGGATAATCTTTGACTTACAACTACCTGATTTATGACCAACTTGTACTTACAACAGTGATGTCATTGATAAACTCTGTCAATGAGTTTATCAACAATTAGGGCAGAGTATGGTTCGATACTCTGCCCTAATAATTTGATATATGGAAAATATCCTTTTTTGTGTCTGATTTTTGTATTTTTGTATTCCTTAAATTTATTATGATAAAGTGGTATATAGTAATAAATATTGGTAGAGGGCAATTCATAAATTTTGAATATTTTTTTATTTATGATAACGGGGTTTGAAATTCTTCAAGCTGAGCTCTGTTGTAAGTTGAGGACTATCTGGAAAATGTTTGTAATTTGAAGAGCATCTATATATAGGCTTACCATACATCTGGGATTTGCCCGGACAGTCCTGGTTTTTTAGTGCTGTCAGGGGTAATGTCCAGGGTTTGAGAATTCTGTGACTG
>WUQG02418026.1:0-15484 GCA_011317285.2 Androctonus mauritanicus | reverse complement strand
TAAATAATTTAAAAATTACTGTTCTCGAGATGTTCTGATTTGTATTTAAAAGCTGTATTCTAGAACGAAACCTGAGAATGACTGAAAGGCTGAAAACGTTTGTATGTCTAATTATTAAAATATAAGTGTTTTCCCAGAACTGCGTTAAAATGCTATTATCCAATGTTAGTAATATATAAATTTACATTGAATTCATATGTAAATCATCTAGATGGCCAGATCATGGCTTAGGCATGAAATCACTTGTATAAAAAGTCATCAGATCATCAATCAAATAAAAGTTTTTTAGAATTCTTTCTTCTCCTTGTTCTGCACTTGTCCATCATCATGTCTTGATTGAAATTTCATCATGTGCTGTGCTTATTGTTATTGTTTGGTATTAATTATTATTATTATTGTTATTAGTTATTGTGATGTGAATTGTGAACTGTAGAACTGTGTCATCTTATTTTTTCTAATTGTATCCTACAGTGTGAATTGAATAACTAGTCACCCGAATCTAAACTAAGCATTGTTTTGAAGATTTTTTATGGTTCTCTTGGCCACAGACTGGGTAACTGGGACATCCATCTATGGGTTAGACCAGCAATTCTCAACCTATGGTCAGCACATCCCACAGGTTGAGAATTACTGGGTTAGACAGTTTGACCAGTGTCCGTGTTGATTTCCAATTAAATATCATGTTGATGACAGAGTCTGAGAGAAAGGCTGGCCACTTTGTCCCTCCATTTATAATGAACTTCTAGAGACTGATATTTTGCTTATTATATCTAAAGTTCATTATAATCGAAATGACTCTATCACTAAGTATGATGTTTACGTTTGATTACTGATCAACTTATGCAGCATTTTTTTATTTTTCATTAAAATTTTTTCAAAAATTAAATATCATTTGATATAGATCAATATGTATCAAATTTAATAGATAATATTTTATTCATTTAAGTTAATAAAAATCTATAAACAATTAATTCATCATCATAAAAATTCATTTTTTACTGAAATTAAACCATATTAGTATAGTTTCTTAACTTTATAATCACAACAATAATTTTTTGAACAGATTTTGATGCTTTGTATTACTTGAAGTGAATAAATCATATGCTTAAATTCATCACTGTTATAGTATTTATTTTAGATTTCAAAAGAAAAATTATAATTAATGAAAAAGTAATACTTATTTCAACACATATATTAATAAATTATTAAAAGCATCATTCATTTTATTGCAGTTTTAAATAATTTTAGTATTCTGGGTATACCATGTTGTGACATTTTTATTAAAATATAAAACCAAAAATATTTATTTTCTAACAATATTTAATGGTTTGCCAGCATAGAAAATGATATATAAAATTCAAGACTGTGCCATTTAATGATTATTGAATTAAACAGTTTTTTTTTCTTTCAAAGAATTATGATATTAGAATGACGTTATTTCTCAGAATTTTCATTTTTGTGTTCACTAAAACTGAAGTTATTAGCATACATTAAAATACATGTGGATCAAGACAGATAAACTATATTCATTATAGTGAATATTTGGAATGAATATAAGTGTGAATTTAAAACTAATGTATTCTAGATTGGAGAAGAAGAAAGAAAAATTTATGTTAAAATATATGGTGAAAAAGTTGAACAAGTCAGTGAATTTAAGTATCTGAGAAGATGGATTGATAAGGAATGCAAAAGTAAAAAAAAAAATGAAAGCCTTCTTTGCTATTCCCATTCTTCTTTTAAAGTAATGTGTAGGCCAATAAAATTACAACTCAGGAAAAGATTAACAAAATGTTTTATATGGAGTGTATTTTTCCTATGGAGCAGAAAACTGAACCTTGAGGCAGAGAGATATAAACAGAATTGAGACTTTTGAAATGTGGATGCAGAGGAGAATGGAAAAGATAAAATGGACTGGGGTTTTGAACAAGTTGAAGGAAAAAGATCTTTAAATCTATAAAGAGAAGGAAAGTGGACTGCTTGATTAGAGAGAATGATCATATTAAAGAAGTGTTAGAAGAAATGATGAAAGGAAACAAGAAAAGTGGAAAAAGAAGGATGAAAATGGTTAATGACTTAAAAAAGAAAGAAAGCTATAAGGACCTGAAAGCAAGAGCCTAAGACAGAAAGACTTGGAAAAAAAAATTGGTGCTCAATGGACCTACTACTGCCAGCAGAACACTAAGGAAGAGAAACAGCCAAATATTCATTATAATTGAGTCCACTATATCCAGAGTTGACTATATTTAAAATAACAACACTCAGAAGAAGGGCACTTCTTCCTATTTTGAAAAACACTTCTGATATGTGACAGCTGAAATTAGCAACTCAAAATAAAAGCATTTGCTTTGAGTAAAAGATAGGAGTAGAAGGCATTTCCTTTAATTTATATGAATAAACTTTACTTTTTTCTTGCTAACAAATCCTTTTGTTAGTGAGCAAATGCTTCCCTAGACCAGTGGTCTCCAACTCAAATTGCATGTGGACTAAATGCATAATTTGAAAGGAAATGAAGGATTAAATTTTTTTAAACAAAACAAAAATTTCAACTTAAATAATGAAAGGAAAATATTTGTTTGTAATTACTTTCATTTTTTCTTACATAGATATAATTATGTAAGGTTGTTTCGATACATTTATAAAACAATTTTATTTATTTTCGACTACTATTTGACACCTGATGACAATGTGAATCTGCTAAAATTTGTAGCCTTAGAGATAAATTACTGAAAATTATCTTCATTAAAGATTGTAGATGTTCATCAGTCAATCAATTTCTTATGTTAGATTTATTAATTTTCATCTGCAAAGAGAACTGTTCACATATATATATACTCCCAAACAGTGCAATTATTTTCATGGCAAAATTTCATGAAGAATGATGATTCATAGATGCACTTGTAACAAAAGTGAAAGTGAGAATAGTTACCAAGGATCCTTGGTAGTTATTGATAGCACAGCACAGGTTTGTTTTTTTTATTTTTTTGTTGTTTTTGTTTTTTTTTATGCCCCTTTCCAATCAATGAGATTGCTAAGGGATGGGATTACTTCCAACCACGAATTGCACCCACACCCGTGGAAGGGACTGGATGGTGAAGAACAGGAATTGCTGGACCAGACTCAGAACTCTGAAAAACTTTTCAGAAGATGCCAGACCTAGGACAACAAATCTGGGTCCTCCAGTGTGGCATAACAGCACATTTTCACTCAGCCATCCAGCCACACATAGCACAGATTGAATACAGTACACTTTAAAACTTTACATTGTTTTTTATTAATGTTAAACCATAATAATTTTCTGACTGTAACATGTAATTAAACAAATAGCTAAAACATCTTTGCAGGCCATATAAAATTGTTTTACGGATTGCCAGTTTGAGACCACTACCCTAGACTACATATATCAAATAAAAGGAAGTTGAAG
The DNA here is from genome assembly GCA_011317285.2 of Androctonus mauritanicus. Classification (NCBI taxonomy): domain Eukaryota; kingdom Metazoa; phylum Arthropoda; class Arachnida; order Scorpiones; family Buthidae; genus Androctonus; species Androctonus mauritanicus. The sequence goes on along the minus strand of WUQG02418026.1, from coordinate 12,063 downwards.
ATTTTGATCAGCTAGAGGAATTTTTTTAATAATTTCATTGAAATTTAATAAAAAGAAAAGTTTTTAGTATATTTGCTTGTACATAAATAAAACATTATAGAAATCAATCAATAAAACATCTTATTAACCCATGAAAAAATTAAATTTCAAATATCATACCATTATAAAAATACCAATAAAATAAGCTATGAGCTCATGTGCTTTTAAAAAGTTTTGTAAATTATACTACTACAAGTCTGTAAATTATACTAAGGATGCAACATTTCTGAAAAATATCAATATTTTATGTTACTTGACACTTTTTTTAATTAAGTATCAATACTATATGATATTTGTCTGGAAAATATTGTACTTAAACACCACACTCAAAAATTTCAATAAATAAAATTTTTCAAATAAATTAATAATTATTAATTATTAATTTATTTGAAAAAAAATTAATAATTAATAATTTATTAAAAAAGAATAATTTATTAATAAATTATTCTTTTTTAATTAAATTAAAAAAGAAATTTAAAATAATTTTAAATTTCTTTTTTAATTTCTTTTTTATTTTATAAAGAATAATTTATAATTTTATGAAAAGAAATTTTCATAAAATTTTAAATTATTCTTTATAATTTATTAATAAATTATAATAATGTATTAATAATTTATTACAAAAGAATATTTTATGAAATTTAGATCATAATTTCCTAGATTTTGCTATTTTTTCCAATTTAATAAAAATTATTTCTAATAAATAATTATTGATTCACTAAAAATTGAATATTTAAGAGTACTATTATAATTATTGCTGTATTATAATTATAAAACATAACTGTGATTATAAAAAATTCTGGTTTTAAATCACAATTACAATTCCTTCGAAAAGTTTCCTGAATAAAAAAAATAACTGTATTTTAGAGAATTGCTGAAACAAATTCTGTAAAATTTAACATTTGAAATATAAAATTAAAATGTAGCATGAAAATGGAATAAGAATGCAAGTCAAACATTTTAATACTTTCAGCCACCACTAATATTTATATTAAAAGCTTGAAAAGCAACTGATATCCTTTTTTTTAATTAAATTGAAAATTTTTTTACCAAATATTAAAATTAAATTGAGCTGATTCTGCAATATTTAATAGTATTGGCAGAAAAAAGTATTGATATTCAGTAAGTATCAAAATAAATATATCTATTGCAAAAATATCAACATACCAATTGCATCCTTACCACTATTCCATTGACTCACCAAGTATTCCTCAATAAGTCAGTCCACTTTTGATGGACTGATTTATTGAGGAACCACTAACATGTGATGAAGTTTTATATTCATAATGCTTAACACTCCTTATTTTTTGAACAATTTCAGTCATATTTGCAAAATAAAACAAGATTTTAGAAGGATTTACTTTACACTTTGAAATAAATTATCTCTTTATTTGTATAACTTAATTATTATGTGAATAACTGATTTCAAATAAAAGCATTTACTCAAACTTTAAAGTAAAAGAGTTTGAGGTTTATTCTTATTCACATTAATAAACATATTTTCTCCAAATTTCATAATTAAAAAGTAATACAGGTACTCCTCACTTAATGATCTACCTGTTTAATGACTGCTTGGACTTACGTCCGAGCTTATGACTATTTTTTCTTAATGGAAAATTTGGTTTTCGCCCATTTGCAACACTTACAATTTCTATTGCATGTAATTCCCACACCTGTAGTTCCAAAAATTTGAAGAAAAATACTTTGTACATAATTAAAATATAAATTTTTAAGTTGAAATTTATTTCTAATATTTTCTAAATATATAGGAACAAGTTACTTGCTTACCGACTAATTCATTCTATGATCAAATCGTGAGAACGGAACTCAGTCGTTAAGTGAGGAGTACCTGTACTTCTTTTTATTCATTCAGCCCATTAGCTTTCATTAAATTATAAAATAATATAAGTATTGATAATAGTTTTCTAATAAAATTTTATTCTACATTTCAGGAATGTATTTTATCTTTTGATTCAAAGACAAAAAATGTTTTTGTATAATAAAACATTTTTATAAATTTAAGATGAGAATGGATATTATATGAGAGAATGGATATTTTCCATTAAATTTTGACAATTCCTGACATTCATTTCATTTTATCATCCAATGTTAATCATAAACGTATGACTAATACTCTTTCCCTCCATTGGCATAGGCTACTCATTGGAACGAAAGAGGAATGATCAAATTTAGTTATATATAGTTAAATTTGATCATCTTTCAAAATATTTCCAATCTCAAAACTTATTTTAGTGAACAGTATATTCATGTATGAGGAACAGTTTATTTATAGATAGATGACGTATGTTCAAAAACATCTTTCATGCATGAAAGATGCTTTTTAAACATACATATAATGTTAAAACCATAATATTACAAGATATTTAAAGAAAAAAATTGTCTCCTTATTAATCATATAACTTGAGTTGTCATTGTATTTAAAAAAAATTAATCTATTATGTAAGTTTCATTTATTACTTTTTACATAATCTTTCTTATATTTAATAAATTATTTATTTTTTATAAATGGTGCATATATGTTTTTATTTGTCAATATAAAAGATTTATTGAATATGATAAATAAATTTTAAATTATAAATATTTTCAATATAATGCTAATAATATTTAAAATAGGTAGGCTGTATTTGCAACAATGCTGACATTGTTAATGGACAACTGAGAGGGCAGCCAACTGAAGGAGCTCTAATTGCTGTAGCACAAAAAGTAAGTTTTAAATTGTGTATTACACTTTTCTCTTGATTTAATTTCTCTCTCTTTTGGCTTTCATTTAATATAGTAAAAAAAAAGCAACTAATTTTGCTTTATGTAATGAAAAAATTTATTTAATTTCTAAATTCGAAAAATTTATAAATTAAATCAATTTTTTCATTAAGAAATCAATTTAAAATTAAATCTTATTAATACTTTGCCAATGCAAGGCTGGAATTTTAGTTTTATATAAATTTCTTTAAACATTGAGCATCCATAATTATGCTTCTCATATTTTTAATTGTTTATTTTTATTTATGATTGTTCTGGTGGAGTAACTTTATCCACTTGAAATGTTTCCTGTATTTTAGTAAGGCCATTTCATATTATTAGATGAATTTTTGTCCATATTTTTTCAAAATTTTTAATTAATATGCAAATTATTAAAGGGAAATAATAATAATAGAATTTTTATGCTTATAATTGATAACAATGTCAAAAAAATCATTCCTGATCCATCATTTCACTTAGAATTCTATTCAATTTCTTGATTTTATTTAATATTCTGGAAAAATAATTTTTATTTCAGAATTTATATATTTTAATTTGATTTTTTCATCATATACAGGAGGTTCCTGACTTATGACAGTGATTATTTATGATGAAAATTCATACTTATAATGGCTGCTATCAAATTTTTGCAATAGTGACAGCCAGTTGACGAGATGGCTGAGTTATTGCCATAATGGAAGCATGTTGTATTTCTACCATATAGTATTTGTATTTAATTTCAGATCTCATACTTCCCAGATTTTTTTAGGTGTCCAAGCTTGACCTGTTCAACCCCATTCTAAATGCAGGGAAACATGAAATTCAGATTCCATATTTCTGAAAAATTTTTTATGGATCCAGCCCAGGTATTGATTCACCTACTGTAAAGTTCTACTGACTCTATCACAGATATGAGTAGTTTGTAAGAATCTGGAATTACAATTATAGAATAGTCAGCCAATGATTAGAAAGTGGCACTAAAAAATAATTGCTGATGATTGCTATAAACTTGGTTAGATTAATTTGAATTAAGCTGTTAAAGGATACTTTTGGCAGTGACCATTTTTACACCCCACAGGCTGTCCAACATTTACTCTGGGATCAGTCAGAAGGTTTAAAAATTGAGTTCAGTGAGCCTGACCTGATCTGGATCTTTCCTAAAAAATGATATATATCTGACCCTGGAATTGAACCTGGATCCTTCAAGTGGTGAATAACTGCCGTACCATGCAGTCAATGCCAGAAACTTGGACATTCCATAACATTTCATCTTTGTTTTTATCTTGTATTTCCTTAGTTTTATCCATATAATCCATATAGTTTTATCCATCTTAGCTTTATATGGATAAAACTAAGGCACTTATGTTCTTATGAAGAAGTCAAAAATTGGATTGATATGTGGGTTGCCTCAAAAGATGAGCAATTTTTCAGCATGGGATTCGTACACTGCCCGAAAGATGGGAGAAAGTAGTGGCCAGCGATGGACAATATTTTGAATCGTAAATGATATAACCAGTTTTTTACAATAAAGCCTCGAATGTCAGAAAAAAATGGTGGAAGTAAAGTTGTACATCTAATAGTATGTTACTTTTTAAAAGCATATTGAATATTCTGAGTTCTAGTGATTGGGGAATGTAACCTCCATGTATAACATTGCTGTTATGGAAAATTGCATTCCAAGTTATGACGGATTTGAACTACAACTGAAATTTTTGAACACAATCCCATTGTAAGCGGTTATAAGAAAAATAAAAAATTTTTTAAATATCTAAATGAATTTTTGTAAAACATCTATATATCTATTGCCCTTTACTATTCTGTAGCCATCAGTTACTTTATCTTTAAGTACCATTATTATTGAGTCATACTTTTAACTGCATATACAGGTATCCCTTCTATAACACGTTCTTCTACAACATGGTTTTGCTCCAACATGATTTTGAAAATTGCAGAAACCCTCATATAACATGGTACTTCTACAACACGCTTTTTTTAACACATTTAGAAAATTGCATTTACTCTCTTACTACACAAAACATTTTTATTAATTTTTTTAAATCTGTACTAGGGACACACAATACACACACAAAATTTTAGCAAAATGTTGGTAAACATTTTGCTAAAATTAGTCATAAATGTAATTTTGCTAGTTTGCCGTGAGAGGATGATATGCCATCTATTTTCTATTTTGATTTGAAATTGAATTAATTTTGAGATTGCATTAATTGTTGCCATTTCAGTATTTTGTGTTCCAAATGTACAGTTCTTGGATAAAAAGTAAGTTTTTATTCTTCAGTAGAGGAATATGAAGTAAAAAATACATTTTTATTCATAAATTTTTTTGAATATGTATTAAAGAATGATTGTTTTGTAGCAGGCAGGTTGGTAAAGAAATCAAAATTAATTGGTGCTTCCAATTGATTATAATGTTAAAATTAAACAAATGATTCTGACTATTAAATTTTTAAGTATAACATAGTAAATCTAACATAATTTTCATAATTAAATACAAATCTGTAACATGAGAGATATTTGATTGTTCTCATCATAGTTTTGTTTTTACAACTAATTTTTGATAAATTAAATTTCAGGACCAAACTATGTTGGATAAAAATAAAACATCTAAGAGGAAGTTTGTTTCTTTAGAAATAAAAATATAAATTTTGGATCACCTTTTAAAAAGTAGAGAAAGCATTATGCATTGGAAAAAATATAAACATAAATGAAGCAACAATCCAAACCATACAAAAAAATTTCAAAGAAAATTTCTGCAGGATCTTTGATATCCACAAAACTGGCAGCTTGACCCAGTGTGTCAATAATTGAGAAAATGGAAAAAGCACTCAGCATTTGGAGTGATGATAACTGCCAAAAAAGAATCCCATTGGACAGTAATATAATTAAACAAAAAGCTCTTAAAATTTATAAACATCTTAAAGAAAATAAAGAACTTTCTATACAATCAAATTTTGTTGCCAGTAAAGGATGGTTTGAGAAATTTAAAAAGCATATTTCAATACATAGCATAAGAATTCAAGGAGAAAGTGCAAGGAGTAACTTATCCTGCTTTGTGGTCATTGACTGACCACAAAGCAGCCAAAATGTATCCAGAAAAAATTTTTAAAATTATTGAAGAGCAAGGATAAGTTTTTAATGCCAACAAGACTGGCATTTGGTGGAAAAGAATGCCTAATAGAAATACCTAATAGAATATTTCAAAAAAAAAAGAAAAAATTGCATCCAGATTTAAGGTATCAAAAAATCATATAATGCTACTCTTTTATAGTAATGCACCAGGGGATTTTATGACAAAACTCATGTTAGTTTATAGATCTTTTAATCCCTGTGCATATAAAGGTGTAAATAAAAACATATTACCAGTATATTGGAAAGCAAATTGAAAAGCTTGGGTAATTGGAGATTTATTTAGAGAATGGCTTCAAAATTGTTTTGTGCCAGAGGTTGAAAATTATTTAAAATGGAAAAATTTAAATTTCAAAGCACTATTACTATTAGATAATGCACCAGGTAATCCACAAGATTTAAATCATCCTAATGTGCAAGTATTGTTTCTACTACCCAGCACTACTGCATTGCTCTAGCCATTGGATCAAGATATTATATATATCTTTAAAATATGTTACATCAGAAGATTATTACAATGGATTTTAGGTAATAGGTTTCCATTACATTATTTTAAAAAACTAAAAATATTAGCATTAAATGCATGCTGAAAAAAAATATGGCCATCATCAGTTCAAACAGAAAACATGCTTGAATCAGCAGATGATCAAATGAGTGATATATTAGAACTTACAAAATTGATTGGAGAGGAAGGTTTTGTGGATATAGCTATTGAGGATATTCAAGATTTATTAGTGGAAGAAGAAGTTGATGAAGCAGATCTGGTGGAAATGGCATCCAAAATAAATCAAATCAATTCTAAGGATAACAGCACTGATGAAGATTGTAAAGTTAATAATTTAACACTGAAAAATTGCAAGGTCTAAAGTTAGCTGAATAGCTAGAATTACTTTTCTTGAATACAAACCCTTCAGCAGAAATAAGTCGAAAATTTAAAAGGAAACCGCAAAATTGCTTATTTCTATACCGTGAAATTTACAATGATCTTGGAAGGACACGCAAACAAACAAACAAAGATTATAGATTTTGTAGAGAGCAGAAGCTACACAAACTTTAAATGTGGAAAAAAGTTCAGAAAGTGAAGTTGATATTGTTAAAAAGAAAAAACATTATCATTTTTAATAAACAGCAGAAAAGAAGATATAATTATTAAATTAATGTTATATAGGCTATATATTTTTTTCTTTCCTTTTGTTTCATGTATATTATTTTTGTAGGGTCTTACATATATATTTTTTCTTTCTTTATGCTTCGTGATATTAATATTCTTAATAAAAATTAAGTTTCTTATGTATAATTAAAGAAAGTTATTTATTTTTCATTGGGTTTGGAATGTATCTCTCCTTTTTTGTATTGGTTCTGGGTCTCATATAACACAATTTCACACAACACACTGTTTTTTAGGAACCTATCTACCATATTTTAGGAGGGATACCTGTATATGATATAATACTTTGAAAGTAAAACATTTAAAAGGAATTCAAATAAATTAAAATCCAAATAAAAATTAACTTTGTTATATTTCACATATTATTTTGTTATAAAATATTTTCTTATTTTTATTGTGGTTATTATTTAAATTTGGCAGAAGGGAAAGTATTAATTTTCATTTCAGTTCCATTCAGTTCAAATCTATAATTTATGATCATGTTTTGAATTATACAAGGTGTTTTCATAACTTGTAGAACAAATCAAACAATATATTCAGAATGAAATTGTAAGTGGAAAGTGTAAAGAGGATAAATTATATTAAGGAACCAATTTTTGAAAAAACTTTATTATTTTTTTAACCAGTTATCACTTCTGATTTTCTATATTAGCTTTCCTTAATCTGTATATAAATAGCTTTAAATGCTTTTTTATATTTATATATGTTACAGCCTATGTCCAAAGTCTAGCCAATTTGTGAAATGGCTGGCCATTTCTAGATTTGGCCAAAGCCCAAAATATATAAGAATTTATGATTATTTTGAGTTCTGGCTAGCCAATTTGCAATGTGCCCAACAATCCATGGCCAATTCTATAATTATCCAAGAAAAAGTGGCCAAAGCCAGAAGTTTTGAAAAGCTGATCATGCAGTTATGGGAGTTGATCATACCAATTCTAACTCGTTATTGCCACTGTGAAAATCTTTTTAGTTTAGTCAAAATTGAAAAAATTATTTTGAAAACAAAGAGAAAAGCTATTCGAATAGTTTTTATTTAAATTGAAAAATTAATGAAACAAAAAATGTCTTTCCAGTTGAAAAAAATTCAAAGAATACAATAGTAATATTGTTAATAGTTAGCATGTAGTTAGCATATGACATATAAAAAAGAAAAATGTATTTATGTTGAAAAAGTATAAGAGAAATCTTTTTAGTAAATAGTTTAAAAAATCATACAAAAGAAAAAAAAATCACATGAAAGAAATGACACTTAGAATACGATTTCGTATAAGAATTTGCAAAGTTCTTTTCTTAATTTTAATCTCAAAAATAAAACCAAATAATTAAAAATGTTATATATAATTTATAGCTACAAAAATGCACTTTATTATCAATATATTAAAATTAAATCAATATTTAAAATTTTATGAATTAATAACTGTCAAATTAAATGAATAAAACTATTAAAAACTCTGCTGAATTTTGAGAATATTTATTATATTTTTTAAACAATGCTAGGTCCATACTATAAGTTATATATAATGCTGAAAATATTTTATATTTATTATACTAAAATATTAAAAATATACCATCTTTGCCAGAATTGTTCATAAATATGATATTTCATTTTTATCTATTTTTATCGTATGGGAAAATACAAAAAATAAATCCATAATATATTACGATAAATTGGTTACAGAAATCTTACAAAAGGGTGTCTCTACCCTTTTCCTTACTCTGAAAGAAATTCCATTCATATTAATGGGTGGGTAAATTCTATACATGGATATCTTGCATTAGCATTGTAAGACCAATATATGATGCATGAATACACTCCACTACTTAGTCCTATAAAACTTCTAGCTTTGGCCACTTTTTCTTGGACAATTCTTGAATATGCCTTGATTGTCAGCCACATCATGATTTGTCAATCAAAACCCAAAATAGTTGTAAATTCTCATATATTTCGTGCTTTGGCCAAATCTAAAACTGACCAGCCATTTTGCAAATTGGCTAGACTTTTGGCATTGGCCTTAACATATAAGCATAAAGCTTGGAATAGTAATGCTATTTGAGCAATCTCATTGGATTGCAATGATTGCATCTTTGATAACTGAGCAATCTCATTAGTTTATAATAGTCATATGATTATTGCATTTTAAATTTAATGGCAGATGTCGATTACAATACAGTACTATGCTATGTATTATTTCATTAAATTATTGAAATTCAGATTTCATATTAAAAGATAGTTATCCATAATCATATGTTAAAAATAAAAACCATAACAATCTCTAATTATCATATTTAGTATTGTTAAATCAAACTTTAATAGGCTTAATGACTAGACTTGATTCTATGTGGTTGTGTGCTATTAGAGGTATTGTATATAACTGTTCCAAGAGCATTTGTCTAGTCAATAATTTTTTTTTAATTTTGATGAAAATATTTATCTAATTCTTTAATAAGAATCAGATAAATATTAATAAATTGGAGTAAATTTAATTAAAATTTAATTTAATTGAATTAACTAATATTAAATAAATTGGATTAAAATTTAAATTTTGATAGGCTTAGCGATTAAGCTGATTGATATGCATGTATCCTGATAGAGATGATATGAATATAGTTGTACTGTGTTGCATCTCATCCATCATCCATATTATAAATGGACCAAGATCCTTCTATTCACATATATAGTAATAAACATTACAGTTTAATGAATATAATGAAGTACTGTACTGCAAAACAAACATCCTGCTGATTGCATTTAAAAATTGTAATTTGTACTAATAGTATTTAATTAAAACTAACAAAGCATCATTAACATGCTATTTGTTTTATATGAATAACTTTTGGTCATTTTCTTGCTCATATTTTCTCTGCTGTGAAGCTAAACCGTAATCAGGAAAAGGAAATTAAATATTTATGGTAAAGTAATGGTTAAACTGATAAGCTGTTAGCATAGCAATTTATTTAAAATTTTGCCATAAAATCTGTTCATAAGACCTGCATTAAATTATATCAAATTTAATGGAGGTCTAATTTTTTCAATTATTATAACAAAAGATTTTATACCATAATATCTTAATAATATATTTGAATTGGTGTAGATTCTTTTGGAATTAAAAATAAAACAACTTTGGAATTAAAAATCAGTTGCATCATTAAGAGTTTATTTTAATTGTACTCATTATTTTTGATTGTAAATAAACTAATAAATATGGCTAACACAATTAGTGAATTAGTTTGTAGAAATTTCTTTATTTATTATTGTCTATAATAATAATTATAATAAATAAATTTCTGTTGACTAATTAGGTAATTGTGTTAATTATAATATTATTATTAAATAAATTTTCTTTTCCTTCATCCAGCCAACACAAATATTGTAGCAAATGAAGGACATCTCAAACATTTATTGGGATTTGCAGTTTTTACTTTAATATGTAAATAAATTATCTCTTGTTTTGAGCATTGAAACCTAAATACTGTCAGCTATAGCATAGTAGTAAAACAAAGCGATATCACATTTAAAAAAGTCATTTTATTAAAATTGGATTATTAATGCAATTTTTCTCTACATTTTCATTTTAAAATTATTTTCTGAATCCACAGTTTGATTTATATTAAGAGTTATGAAAATACCTTTTTTAATCAATTATTCAAATTTACATAATTATATATTAAGAATTATACAATTATATTTTAAATTTTTATTTTTTTCCTAGGGATGGGAAGATAAAACTGCCTATGCCATTTGCACCTTTGCTTTCAGTGAAGGACCAGATGCTAAAATATTATTATTCCAAGGCCGAACAGAAGGCAAAATTGTTTCACCTCGTGGTGCTCATGGTTTTGGTTGGGATCCATGCTTCTTGCCTAATAATTACTCAGAGACTTATGGTGAAATGCCTTCAGATTTAAAAAACAGTATTTCACATAGATATAAAGCTTTGCAAGAATTAAGAAATTATTTTGAAAAATTATAAAAATAAAATATTTTAGGATTGATATGTTATTTAAAATCTTTTTCAAATTATTTTGATATCATATTAATTATAATTAATTTATAGATATACAGGTATTCCTTGATTTATGACCACTTGTACTTACAACTTTGATGTAATCAGTAAATTCTATAATTGGTCAATGCAATTCTCTGAGTTTGAGTCTCTGACTCAATGATCTGATATATGGAAAGTATCTTTTTTTTTGTCTGATTCTTGTTTTGTGTTCATGTTCATTAAGATAATGTACTAGCAAACATTATTGGTTATGAATGCATAAATTTTGAGCATTTACAACTTATGACCATTCTGTATTATGATAGCAGAGGACCTATACAAAGATTAACACAACAAACAAAAAACAATACTGTGGGCAAGAATATTTCTTTAGTAAACAAAATCTCCCAATTATATAACTTAATTGTTTTTGCAGATTGCAAACATATACACCACTTAATATATAAATTATAAAAAAAACAAAATGTCATCACAGATAATGTATAGAATTAAATTCTTGGAATTAAATAATACTTCATGAAAAAGATTGTAAAGACCTATAGTCTACACTGAGAGTTTACCTCAAGGAAATTGTCATATATGATTTCACAGCATTTAAAATCAATCACAATGAACTTCCTTTTATAAGTATTTATAAGTAATAAGAAAGCAGTAAGGAACTATGAGTATCTATGGAATCACAATGAAGACAGAATTATCAGTTCTTCCTATTAAAACAATTATTTAAATGCAATTAACAGTAGTCAATTAGTTTTTAAACATTTATAAAGTAATAAAAATAAAATTTTTAACATTCAATAACTGATTTATTTTTAAAAAGTTCAAGGCAATCATTTTCTACCTTTGTTTATAAATACAGGAATACCTTGCTTAGTACGGTTAATTGGTTCCTGTAAAATACCATATTAAATGAATCCGCACTGAGTGAAACATTATTCCTATAGG
>WUQG02418015.1:0-15485 GCA_011317285.2 Androctonus mauritanicus | reverse complement strand
CGAGTCTCGGATCCCACCCTTTGAAAATATTTATCATGGAGTCCGGGCCCGGCCCGTCGATCCCAGTCCTTCACAATCCGGCTGACACCTCCGCAGGGGTGGGAAGTCTGTGGAAAGGCTTGTTTCGCCCCGTCACTTAGCGTTCTACTAGAATGGAAAGTGGCGTCATTTGTTAACATAAAAAGGGAGGTCGACAGGGCCCATTTGCCATCGAGCAAGCTGACACTCTGGCCACTCATTCACTGATGGTAGGAAGCGATGAATACAAACTTTATAATATTTTTTCTTATTATGTATAAAATTAAAATACTTTAGTTTCTGGTGAATGTTAGCAGTTATGTGAAAAACCCACGAGCGATTCTTCATATAACCATTCGTGGGGTTTAACATAATGGTTCTTAGTCTTTTTAGAGTGGTGGAACACTTTTAATTATAAACAAATTTTTGGGACCAGTACAATCAATAAGGCAACATCGGAGTCGGATTAAGACCTTTTGGAGCCAGTAGGCACAAAAAAAATTAAATATAAAATTATTTAATAATTTTAACCTGCTTTTGAGATAACTTATTATCGGTGGACCAAAAAACACGTGCCTATTGTGCTTAGTGGATAATCCGAACCTGGACAATAGAATATACATACAATTTTTAACGTATCTTTTATTAAAATTTATTGATTGCATACTTAATTTTGCAGAATACTTGTGGCAAGTTCCACTGATTAAGAAGTACTGGTTTATCTAATCTGAAGACTTTATATAAGTTTAAAAATACAGTACTATACATGCTAAAGAGATTTTTAAATAAAGTTTCCTTAATTTCTAAAATAGGAAAAAAATCTCCATAAAATTCATTCGAAGCACTCAGTGACACAGGATTTTTGGACTAACATCAATATTTTTCAGTTCAAAACTAAAGAATATAAAATGGTGTTTCAGTAATGAATCATTTTTAATATCATAATCTATATAAAAACTTTTTTGAGATTATATGTTGCCAGTTGACATCTTTAAACATTTAATTTAAATAAATTAACATTATAAAACGTTGTGAATGAATTACGTGAAAAAATTTATATACGATACGATATGATATGATATACAAATATCGAATAATTGATACACGTTATATCGTATCGCATCATTCGTAATTTTTAGACTGTTTTAGGTGTTCCGTTATTAAACAAAATTTAATGTAAACATTATAAGCAGAGTTATATCCTGAATAGTTATAATAATTGACTTGTTATTTTGCATTGTAGTTTGTCACGGTGATGGGGAAACTGCTGCATGCTGTCATTCATTGGAACGATAACTAAATTGAAGTAAATAAAGTTATAAATCATTTCTTCTGGTTCCCTGAGTTTTCGAGTTTACTTTAAATGGCCTTATTTGGAACATTTTCATCATCACTGGCTTATCATATATATATAAAAAAATTATAATTGAAATATGATACGATACGATATGATATATGTCAATTAAACGATACTATATATATCGTATCGTTTGCTGTAAAACAGTTTGTTAGGTTTTATATGGTACATCGTATGATATATATATACACAATAGTATCGTATAATTAACACAGCAATTTTTTTGCTTTATGTACAATGTATATTAAATAGTAATTTATACAAAACGAAGAGGGTTGTTATAAGCTATGCGATTTATATTATGCATCGTTAAAGTTTTTGCATGTTTTAATCGGATAAATTAAAACATTTATCCGACTAAAACATTTCTGGATATTCTGGACAAATGTTCCGGCACGCTATAATGATAAAAACATGAAAAATGCGTATAATCCAGCTTTGTTTCTAACGACTTTTTAAATTTAATTATATGGTTTATGGCCAAAAAATAATGTCTAAACATCACCTTAATACCCCTGAAGTACAGGCTTAGGTGAACAAATTTTTTTCTTTGCAAATTTGAACTCTACTCAAACCGGATTCAGATTGATCAGTATTTAGATAGAATAAAGGACAAGCTTAATTTATATCGTCCTTTCACGTATTATACAGAACTTTATAAATATAATTCGCTAGATCTTGTGAAATCTGAAACAATTTAGAAATATCGAAATTATCCCGATGTCATAAATAATAAAAAGAATAATGGCTTTTCCGATGAATTTCAAAATTATGACGTAATTTTAAAACACAAACTACAAAGATTTCTTTTGTCTTTAAAGGAGGTTTTTGTATTTTTTATAATTGTGTAATTATTTCAAAATTTCAATAGAGTGGCCTGAATTTAACTAGATAATTAAGCCATTAATAAAAAATTATTAATGTAATATTCTAGTCGTCCTGAATCATCTAAAACTGAAGCCAATTTTTAGTTAACAGAGTTTGAGAATTCCTGCGAGGTTAACATTGTTAAAAAAAAAAAGGCCTGAGAAACACCTCCTTTGCTCCATACAAACCTGTACCTTCACCTGCATCGCCTACATTCTAAGAAGCGAATGCGATCGGTGGTTAGTTATCCTAATCGTTTATAAGTCTAACTGGAGGAAGGAAAATTCGTTAAATTTTTCCTGTTAGAAGGAAATTAGTGTATTTAGTTTAGAACGAGCATTGAATCATCCATCGAATATCCTTCAATAAATTTATATGCCGGTTGTTAAGGTCAAGCAAAACTATCCTGTTTTATAAGAAGATACCGGTTTCGGGAATGTTTTCTATTCCGGGTTTAGCTTTTATACAAATATTGGCTTTCTAAATATCATTATATATTAATTATAGAAATCAATATTCTAGGAAAATATCTGTATACACAATTTTATATCCTGAATGAAAAATAAATTTTTCTCGATAATCCCTCTGGATGATATATTTTTTTGAAGAATTGTCTTTTAATGTAGAAACAATTTAATTTAGCCAGGAATTTCTACGTTGTATTGAAAACAATCGTATCTCGTAGTGATATCTAGCAATCATATCCGCCATTTTTGATAATTATCTCAAACGACGGGTGCTATACCGAAATTTTTCCATTTTTAAGAAAGCAATTAAATCACAACTTACCGAAATCCGAGCGCCTCATTTTTTAGTAGATATTCCTAATAAATATATATTTTGGTTTCGAACAACATCATGTTTATTTATGCAATCCATTTGGCAGTACAATCAAATAACGTCCATCACTTAAGACGTCGAACATCCATGTGCTAAAAGACCCAGATCTAAACTCGACTAACCTATTTTTTACATCAGTTGTTCCGCCTGTTTGGATTCAGTGCCAAGGGCATTCTATCTAACTGGTTCTCTGTTTTGCATACTCTGTGACGTCATTCCAGATTTGTTAATGAGAAGTAAAACGTAAAAATGGCAGTTCCTTTTTCAAATGTCACTCGACCTTTTTTGTAATTATCTAAATGAGTTCATTATATAAAGTTATACTAGTGTACACATGAACAGCGTGTTACATGTAGAAATATGTGGGTGTAATTCGATCTACTGACCCATATTGTTTTATAAAATCTTCTTGTTTTTGTTTTGTTTTGAAAATAATAGTTGCATAATTGAAGAAAAAGTAATACTTAATTGTATCTTATCTAAAAACGTTTGTAAAATTATAAAATTAATTTTTCTGCCATTTTATTTTGTCAAGTCGCTGATTTTTTAAGGCCGATAATTAGATGAGTCACTTAAAATTCCTGCAAAGGTCAAAACGATGACACCAGGATCAAGGAATTATCTTGAAGTTTAGCAAACAGTTTAATACCAATATTTTATTGTTCCATTTTATCGTTTACCTGAAATTGCTGTTTAACTAAACTTTTAGCGTACTGTATAAACTAAGTCGAAGTTTAAATATTTACTCACCAGATGCTAATTTTCGGTATTTAACAGGACCAAGAATAACAGAAGAAACGGCGGGTACCAAAACTATAGGAGGTTTCAGACGCCCATGATCGATACTTTCGTAGATTGATTGAGAATCTTTATCCATTTTTTTTTTTTTACTGTTTATGTCGATGTTCAACAAAACAAAGTACCGAACTGTGCTTAATTCAATTTTGTTTCTAATCCACAGAACAAAGAATCTTTGATAACATCTGTTTTGTTCCTGGTACGAAAAATAATCAATCATATTTAATTTTATCTGTCATGGAAGACTTATTTTTGTAATTGTAACAGAAGAGATTAATTCGATTTTCAAAATGGTGTCATTATTATTGAATGTTTTTGCATTTATCCAAAATATAAGAATTTTAATATGTGCTATATCATTTTTATTTAAGAAAAATTTAATATTAAGAGTGCTGATATAGTTTAACTCAATGGTCTCAAACTGGCGGCCCGTGAACATATTTTAGCTATTTGTTTAAATATATGTTACAGTCGAAAAATTATTATAATTTAACATTAATAAATAACATAAAGTTTTAAAGGCGTACTGTACTCAACCTGCGCTGTGCTATCGGTAACTACTGTATCAGTAAAATATTTTTCTTTCTTTGTAATTTTGTTTAAAAATATTCGGCCCGCACGCAATTTTGAGTTTGAGACCACTGGTTTAACTCATCAAACTATTATTAGTTTTGAGTTATTAATTTTTTAATATATGTATCTTATTCTCTTCTGTAAAATAATTATAACTAAATTCGGATGCATTAAAGTTTGCTATTAGTTTTTTTTATATATATATTAAAAACCGGCAAAAAATCAAATTTTAATAATAATTTTCTAAAGTATATTTTCCTGATAGGGATTTTAGGGAAATAAATTTCCCTGAAATCCCTGTGGTAGGGATTTTAGGAAAACCAGTCCCTATAATCAGGGAGAATTTGAAATATCAGTTTCGTTATCGAAATTGATTTAATTTTTTTCTAGCTAAAACTGATGTGTCAGTTTCAGTTGGAAAAAACTGTGGATTACAAATAGGAAATTTCCCCAAATTTATATGTGCATTACAGAAAAATTCTGAATTACAAATATACATTTCGGGAAATTTCCCTGAAATTGAAAAATTTTTTAGGAATTCAAAGTTTTTAGTTCATTTAATTTGTCGAATTTTTTAATTAATAATTGATATAATTAATTATTTTTAAAACTGAATAGAGCTATGAATAAATTAAAAAGTTAGAGAATTTAATTCATATTTTTACGATAATAGATACAGTTGAGAAATTTTTAAAAGTTTATAAAAAAAAAAAAGATAAATTTATTAAAATATAAAATGGTACAAATTTGAAGGAAGGATGATCATTTTATTGAAAATCAAATGGGACAGTCAGTTAGTCAGTTAGTAGAGAAGGAAAATCATTCCTACGAGGAAGGAAATAAATTTCTGTATAAAACCTAATCAAGCGAAACATTATTTCAATATTTTGTATTCCGGTTTTACGCCAGTGACTTATATAATAAACAATATAGATAAATTACCATGATAAAATGATATAAATTGAAATAAAATAGATATTACTATCATCACGATATTTTTCGAATTACTTCCTATTTGGGAAGACGAAATATTTTGCATTGTTAATAAGAAATAATTCGTGATATTTTTATTACTTTGCAGTAGCCATTTTAACTGAATAAAATTTAGATTCGTGACAGCCATTTTATCTATCTACTATTATACTTATTTCCTCGTTTCTTTGTATAATTTTATATTTTTATCCAATTTGGCAATATGGTTTGCTATTTTGAAACATCGAAGTTCATGAAATTTCTCAGAATAATGGATTTTTTTTTTTTTTTTGTTTGCTTTAACTCTATAGGATGTAAAAAATAATTATATATATATATATTTGTTTATGATAACTTTAGTTCTCTGTAGATTTTGTTCTCTAGAAGTGCAATATATTTTTTTTTTTTGACTTTAGCATAAGTGGTTCTTGTGTCAGTAAACTTCAAACTAAACTAAACTAGAAGTGCAACTTAGATGGATTTGTAAAATTTATTATGGAGCAAAATTTTTATAGCAAATTTGGATATTCAAACCTGTTTTGTTTATATCCTACTTAGTAAGTATTTTGCATATTCTAAGCTTTATACCGTAAATCACATTGTGTGTCACAAGGATATCACGCTGCGAACTTGCGTGATATCCTTAAAAAACCGTATTTCCTGTAATTTTTAATCTTGTTGATTTGATTTAGTACAGCGGTAATTACTCTCACGTAATGAATCATTAATAAAAAAAACAAAGAAATGGTTTACTTCTTTAACATTTTTAGAGTAAACAGTTCTTATTCAACAAATGTTATTAACTGGTATAAAAATATATGCGTGAAGTTTAATGCGCTATTTTAAGGAATTTATTTTTGTAGCGTGCGTAAAATGTTTACATAATTGTCACCACTATTAACAAATGTAACGATGCGATTAAACATGTCTAGCTTCCACATCTTCCATCCATCCGCATCATTTAACCTAAAAAATCTGTTTGGTAAGTTTGAGACTGCACAAGAACCACGATAAATTGTGGCATCGGTGCATTGCCCTTTGATATATAGCAATTAATAATACGAACCAAGCATTTTACTTCCTACTTGGCAAAGCATCATGAACTAAGACGACATGTAAATGATCCTAAACATCATCTTCCTTTACTACTACGTAAATCCTGTTTATATATATATATTTATGTTACCAAGTCACTCACGTTGAAGAGGTTGAGACATTTTAAACATGTTTTGAATATGGTTACTTTAGTCACGAATTGTAAGTCGTCTTTCTTAACGGATTCGTTACGTATTGTTTTCGTGTTTTGTTGTTGTCACTTTTACTCCTTTCACTTGAAACAAAATCGGATTATTTAAGTTATAATTGCATTAAAAAAATTACTTATTACTTTTTATAATTTACCATAAAAATGCTAAAAATAGGAAACTTAACCTAGTTTACGAGAACTCCTGAACGCATCTCTCCAAGCATTCTCAAAAATGGCCGCGGGGTATTTATTATTTTGAGAACTGTAGCGCTGACCGAAGATGCATCAGGTGCGTTATACAAGTTGCGTTGCACATCGACCTATTTAACAATGTCAAGCACTTGTTAATAATAATTGCCGTTCTTTTATGTGTTCGAAGATAAAAAAAACGCACAATGATTTTCGAAAGATGAGTAATTAATGGTTTGACATGTGAATAATTCGAGAACGAGAACTAGTAAGGGGGGAGTGAAACTTTAACGCAAACTTTATTGTTCAGAATAGGATTTCCTACATTATGATATCATTTGCGAGAGTAGAATAAACAAAAAGATTGTCACGATAAAAAAAAATAGCCTATAGACTTGCGTATATAAATCGTGCATACGATAGCTTCAAAAAAAAGTTGAAAAATTCACGTGTAAACACGAATGGTTAATCTATTTTTCTCTCGATCGAGTTCCATTTTATGATTAATTTTTTTTAAATGGACATCTTTAAGGGTCCTCACTGTACCACTGCCATCAACATTATTATGGCTACGCTTGAGTGTTTTATCTGTCGATAATAATTTAGGTTAAGAGTATTAAATTATAGTGAATGTTTGTTTATTTCATGCTCAATTTAAAATGGAATGGCTCGTATACTTTTTGTTGTTTTGCACTTTCCTGTTTCTTATGAGTAATTATGAGTTTAAAAAAATAACTTCGATTATTCGGACGTAATCTTTCTGCTCTTGAAATCTTTGAGTGATTCTGATTCAAACGATAAAAACATTTGGATCTTTTATGCCTTAAACAAGAAAACATACATGTTTGAAAAGTAAAACATGAACATTCAGATAGTTATTCAAGAGATCTAAACAGTTATGTTTTTATCGTTTTGATCTCATAAATTTTCAGATGTATGTTTACAATTTATCTTTTGATTTAAACGAGTGCTTTTCCTTCGAAACAGTTTTCTTTCATAAGAAGAAATAGTCTTTTCTTTCCGAAACGAGTGCCTTCATCTTAGTGAAAACTGAAAAAAAATGATAATTGCTTTACTAGATGATCTTATCTATTTTTTTACAATGAACAATTTTAGAATGACTTTTTAAATCATTATTTACATTATCCATTTTCCTTCTGTCTTCGAGATAACTCCAGAAAGAACCATTGTAGAAAATTTAAATTTTAGGAATCATCCTTTGACATCCAGAGTACTGTACAATCCATTGATTTTGAAGGACCTAAATGAATTTATTATAAGATGGCATCCATTTAAAGTATTAAAATGCAGATATTTCTGAGATTATTTGTTGAACATAAATAATATTGGAACCATTTGAACGGGTATAGATCATCCCAAAAGTAATGGCGTTTTTAGCGTTATGTTTTGAAAAGATATAAAAGATAAATCGCATGATAATTTAATCAAATATATATATTCTCCATTTGAATCAATAACATACTACCAACGTTGTGGAAATACATGTTAATATCATGTTTAGACGAGCGAGACATGTTTGAACAAGTACAGTGGAAAAAAAGAGATTACTTTCGGGATGACTTGATATAATAGTTTATAACAATGTCTTCTATTTCCTTTTACCTGTCAGATTGTCGCAAAATATCTGGAAAACAATCCAAATTTTAGACAATCGCTTTTTTTTTTTTTTTTTGTTCAAATTATGTCACAGATTATTTTTGAAGATTCCACGTGGTATCATTACAAGATAGCTTCCATTCAAAATTTAAAAAATTCTATACCACTAAAATTGTTTGTCCACATAATAAATATACTTATTTAAAAGGGTTTTGGTAAAAATGATTATAATATTACTTGTCATCAGTAAAAAATAATATAATATTTTTAAGGATCAATTCTAAATTTCCAAGTCTCTTAACTAAGATATGGTCTTCTTCCTATTTCATAAAATGCTATCAGATCTAACTTATAAACATTTTTTCTTCGTAAACTTTCTTAGAAACCGATACTAATACCGAATTTTTATGTATAGAGACTATAGTTAAAGATTCTGTTTATTCGAAAGAAAGGATACTATCAGTAATAAACGAACTGCAAATATTTATCTAAGTAATATTTGTAACGGAAATCTGTATAAATAGTTTTCACTTCGGGCAAGATATCAAACAAAGAAGATATATGAACGATCTACTTAAAAATGGAACAACAACCTTTTGGGATGTAAGAGTTAAAAGGAAACAGTAGAGAAAGAGGTACCACTTTTCATTCAGGCCAGAAAAATGCAATTAAAATAATATATTTTAAACTTTCCCCGGAATAAAATTTCGAAGAGAGAAAAAAAAGAATTCAATTTTCGAGAAAGGTCTACAAGTAGGTTATATGGTTACAAAAATTGATAGCCTTGTCGGAAGTGAAGGCATTTAGAATTCGTTATTAGTATTGACCTTTCAATCTGTCACGTCACGAACTGAATCACAAGTCTGATTCGTACGTGAATAAGGTCAGGAAGTTAATTCTAAATTTAATGTCATCTTTTATGACTCGGTTGCCGCGAGGTCGTAATTCCTTTGACCTCTGGGCGCGGTTTTTTTTGTGTGTGTGTTGTAACCTTGCAGAGAAGCGGAGTATAGCAACCTTGAACTTTCCTGCTCTGACATTCCGTCCTTCGAACTATCTAAAACGTTAAAAAGTTGGCATTTGTTCCATCGTTGACTCGTTTAATTACGATTTTACGTGTTTGACATGGAAGATTTCATTTCTGATCGATTTCCTGAAGATTAATCCTTGCCACACCCAAGTTGTTAAAGGATGCAAAGAAGAAAAGAAATATATCCCGAAGAAAAATGATTAAATTAAAGAGTGAAATTAGATCATGATATCATTGATAAGTAATTTTTCCTGAGAAGTATAAAGGAAAATCTAAAATGTTCTATTTTTTTAAGTAATTATGTAAGTATTTAATGGCTAATGATATATAATCGTGATTATTTTTCCTGGAATAATATTTATTATTAAACAAATAATTATAAAAAATTAGGTGAAGCAGAATAATATGATGTCTCTGATGATGCTTCAGATAAAATCTCCAGCATCATCAGGAACATAAGTTCAAAAACTATACCTGATGAAGCTCCTGATGATATTGTAGATGAGTATCATTAGCATCATCAGGATCACCAGTACTTCTGATTTAAATAACTGACGATGCAGATGATGAACATTTTCAGAATTATCATGTGCATCAGATCTACCTGATGATGTTAAAAACATTCAAAAATTTCTGAAAATCTAACAAAACCTGAAATATGGAGCATTGTCAAATTTTACTTTTCTAAATAATTTTCCAAATAATTCATAAAATTAGTCTAGTTTTATTTATAAAACTTGAATTTAATGAAAACACGTATTATCAGAGAAAATGTTCTCGATTTTATTTCTCGGACCACCTATTTTTGGGCCCCTTAACGGAACTGAAAGTTACCTTTCGTGGAATGATAAAAAGGAGGGCGATTCGTCTTTAGTTGCTACTTTATTTTTTCACAGGTGTAACCTATATTTCGTTCTATAATTCTCAAGAAGAGCAAAACACGTTATAACATCGGCGACATCGGAGAGATTTCTAGAAGAAAAGGTAAATGACCTACCTCTTCCGGAATAGGAATAATTAATAAACAAAATAATTTTTGCACATCTTTCTTAAAATATCCATTAAATGTCTTTTATTATTCATAGATACTTGTTTCGTTAAAGGAAATAATTACGTTTCTAAAAGTACACTCGATGTTTCTTCGAATATATGATTCCAGTTCTGATGCATTATAATAAAATGAGTATATTCGTAACCTATAAATTGAGTCATAAAAGTGTCCCCCAGAAATAACATGCAGGGATTCTTGTTAAAGCAATAAATACTGAAACACTTCGTAAAATGTTTAAGGAATCTGAAACTAGTAAAAACGGATTTCCTCGATGAACTTGTGTTTCTTTGCATGTTTCGAGTGCGAAGTTTGTATATTGAACCCGAACAAATGAGGAATTTTTGTTCGGTTGAAACTTTCGTAGAGGTCAAATACTCGATACTGGGTGAACACGAAGTTGGCTACTCACTCTGTAAGACTCTCTGACGTCCTACTGACCTCAAACGTCTCAAATCTGATCTCATACAGGAAGTGAAACGTTATTGGCATATCCTTTTTCTCATTTTATGTGAATAATGCATATTTGTCAGGAACGACCCTTTTGCTGTCTTCAATACCTCGGGGTTCGGTTCTTGTTCTATATTGCATTCCATTACCTACAGCGATTTTTTGGTACTTATTTGAAGAGAAAGGATAAATTTAAGTCAATAAAATTTTTATCGGTTTATAACTCAGATTCTTGTGTATAAAATCGAATAAAATAATAAATATTCCTCATTTTTTACTTTAAACATAGCTCCTTATTAAGGTCGCATCCGAATGCAGTGTGATCTTGATTTTTATTGAGATGCTAATGAGGTTATCGGGCACATCTAATGATGACACTACATGAATGGCACTATACAAATTTTATATGTGACTTGACATGTAATTTGTCTGTTCTTCTGTGAAAACATCCTGATCCTTTATTTTAATAACTTTTCAAATATATATATATATTTATAGTTGATTTTTCCTCCTGTCAGAAAGACTTTTCTGAATTTATATCCGGTATCGGACGGATTGATCTTTCTGTTATTCAAGATTAATTACAGGTTCTCATTGTACTGTCGGAAACTTGAGCATTTTATAACTCTTGAACTAGTATCAAAGTCGGTTATTAAAATTTCTTTT
This sequence comes from Androctonus mauritanicus, assembly GCA_011317285.2. Lineage (NCBI taxonomy): Eukaryota > Metazoa > Arthropoda > Arachnida > Scorpiones > Buthidae > Androctonus > Androctonus mauritanicus. The sequence goes on along the minus strand of WUQG02418015.1, from coordinate 3,814 downwards.
TGCATTTTTTTTTATTCTGAATTTTTTTTTAAATCCTGAAACATTGTAAAATATTAGTATTGTTTTTTTAAATATTATTTGATGTAATTCTCATAATCATTTTTCAGAGGAATCCGGAACCGATCCGTTGAGTTAAATGTCAGGTTTCTTGAAGCAATTGACTATATTTAAGGATAAAATTATAGAAACATTTTCTCAGGATTTTGAGAAAATGTTTGCTTTGATTCGAGCTTTCATAGTTTAATGCTACTCTCAATATTTTAAAGAATTAGAAACGTTTATAAAATTTGTTCGCATCGAATTACCTATCATACAAAACAAAGAGCATAAAACAGAAAATCTAAAAATGGATTCTCAAAAAGAAATTTCTGTTTGTAGGGTGAACGTTAGGTCTATAAAATAGTATTAATTCTAGAGTGATCTATAAAATATCAATGACACATGATATTGTATCATTCAACCAAATAAACAGTTTATTTATTTCCTCTTTTTCTTAGATTCGTGTTTCTTGCACCAATTATTTTTCTCACTTTTCCGTCTGCAATTCAATTCATTACTCTATAAAACCAATAAAATGAGAACAAACTTGAAGAACTTAGCAATTTTCGAGTGTATTGACTTCAAACAGTATTTAAATTCTATAAAACAAATATCATACTGTCCAATATGTTCTTTGCAACCATAAAGAAAAAAAATGCTTGCACAGCAGTAACCATCCAATTTGTCTAAATTAATTAAAAATAAATAAATAAAATGCCAAACGCATGGCTGATTTCTATTGATTTGCAATGCCTGTGCCACTTTTATAAATGCACAGTTTTTGACACACTTCGAAAAATTTCCGCCATTTTTAACACGAATAATAAAAATCTTTTTAATATTTTCGATTTAAAAATATCTCATTGAAGATCGTTCAACCGCATTTTTCTATATACATTTTATTTTATGTTTCTCTTCTATAAGTTACCGAGAACTGGAATATTTTTCATGTAAAAATAACAGAATTCTGCAAAAATTCCTTAATCCGAAACGTCTACTGTAGGTCAAATATGTGTTACAATAGGCAACTATAACAATGAAGTTGCTATTTTAGTTACGCAAGTTTCGTTTAAAATTTAATTTTCCGATTCTACATCCTGTAACTGAAGGTCTTTAAAGATCGTTTAATATTAGAATGCAAAAATTAAGGAAAAAAGATAATAGTAACGCTTGTCAAAGGTGCAAATTATAATAATGGATTTCGTGATAGATGTGCGTCGAAATTATGAAAGATAAGAGACAGATCGCGTAATCGTCGATCTGAAAAATATTATAGTATATACAAAGAAAATCATCTTCCATAAAGATAAGCTTACTAACTCAGAAAAATATAGGAGATGATCACTCCGTATTTATTTTGATTTGCAACTGCTGTGAGATAATCAAGGTGATAATACTTTAATAAATGATCATGCTCTTTCTCTATAGAAGATTTCAGAAAAATCTGTGGTTATACAAAAGCTCTGTGCTATTCAAAAATTCCAGAAAATCTTATAGATCGTATCAAAATAAACTAAAGGAAACTTACTTTTCTTGATTCCTCTCATTTTTCTATTAAATCTGTAGAATTTTCACATCTTTTTTTAGATACAATCGCGTGATGTTTTAATAGTATTTTCGCAGGCAAATAATGAGTTGATGAATCTACACGTTCTAAAAGTATGAACTAATAGCTTTCCACTCGAAAGATCTAGGATTGATTTCCGTGTTCCACTCTCCATGATTTTTCAGAGGTATTCGGGTCGATCTATCGATCTTCATTTTTCATCTTTCTGCAATTATTATTGTGGCTTGTGTATTTTAACTATTCCATATGCTGAAAACTGTGAAAACGCTCAGATCATGGAAAGAACAATATATTTTATATCGGCATTGATAGCAAACCCAATTATTGATAAGACAAAATACTTCGCCATTATCGTTACCGTAAATACGAGATGACGAGTTCCGTTTATAGATTTTGATTCCTCTCTGCATAAAAGACCAAGCATGTTATATCGTTTAAAGCCACCTTACATCTTTTGTATAGATAAACGATCTATATTTGGTGTAGATATACAACTTCAAATAATTAACGTCTATACAAAAATTAATGCTGGTGATTCCTTGTTAGATGGAAGCAATATTAAAATATTTTTATTTTATTATACTCTACCAATAATCGTCGTTTAAACGAATAGAGTATGGCACACACACAAAAAAATTTATATATTTAACAGGGATGCTGCTAAAAATTCGTTAACATTTATAAAATTTTAATTAGCCAAATGTAAGATTTGAAGATAATTTTTATAACTGTTTAACTTATAAAAATTATCACCCATATGTAATGACATACAGTATTTATGCAAACAGTTTTGAAAAGAATCCTACCGGTTTAAATAATTTTCAATTATTTTTAATTATGGCACAAACGAAATTTTTTCTCGAACAATCTTTTCCAACAACTTTTACAAAAACATCTTATATTTGACACAATTAATAATTTTGATACAAATTTCTTAACGCTAGATGACACATTATGATCATCGGGTCCGCATCGAGTACATCGATGGTTTATGCAAACAGTTTTGAAAAGAATCCTACTGGCTTAAATGATTTTCAATTATTTTTATAATTGTAACACAAACGAAATTTCATCTAGAACAATTTTTTCTGGCATTCTTGAAAAAAAATATATTTGACATAATTAATAATTTTGATACAAATTTCTTAACGCCAGATGACACTTTATGTTCAGCGTTACGATACAGAAGGTAAAATGCTATCTTGCGTTAATAAATTAACATTCCTTCACAATTGTAATCTATTTTCAAAAAAAAAAAAAAAAAAAAAAAATTACTAATTTTCCCTATATATTAAATTATGTTAAATATAACACGATAGTTTTTTTAACTATAGAATGAGAATTTTACGTATTTTTTTTTTAATAACATATTGCCGCCATTTCTAAGTGTTATGCAAACATTGTGTGTGGAGTTTATTTGTGCTTGACAAATGATATTATTTGCTGAGGTAACGATCGAATGAACCTTTTACTACTGCAAATATTAAAAAAAAAATTATTCCGGATAAGAAAAACTTCATTTTAGTATTTAGAATAACTGTGATCATAATAAAAGGATTGAAAGAACGAACCATGTATTCTTTGTAGAAGAATGGTTTGATAGGAAGAATTTAATTAAAATTTAAAAAAATATTCTATATTTAAAAAATAATAATTTTTAATTATTGTTTTATTATTACTGTATATATATATATTTTTATAAAATTAAAAACATAATATATAACACATTAGATCATGGCATTAGATATGTCTTTTTATAAACGTTTATTGTTATTTTTGTCTAGAAATATTATTATAAGAGATTGTTTTTTTATATCAGTCGATAGATTAATTATAAATTGGAATTTTTACGTTTTCTAAAATATTTTTATTTCAAAATCTTACAGAATACTGATAGAATTTTAAGATTCTTCACGTTTATATTTTTTTTATCTTTTACACCGCTTTCTAACAGGAAGTTACACACTAACCAGATCATGAGTCAGACTATGCTAGATTGCCCTCTAGTGGAATTGTCCGTTAGATGAATGATGAGGATGTGATTAAATGGCCGGAACTGGACCCCCTCCTGAAAAATTTCCGGAGGTGTGGAGTCGGATTCTCCAGGTGGCAAGCGAATGCTTTACCACGCGGCCATCTGGTTGACCTATATTTATAGTTTTAAATATCAAAAATATACTTGCTGATACCATGCTATGTTAATTAAAT
>WUQG02418014.1:0-40408 GCA_011317285.2 Androctonus mauritanicus | reverse complement strand
CAGAAAAAACCCCAGCATCTTGTGGGGTGGCTCGTAATGTGTATTTTTGTTTATTTTTTCAATAAAATTTCTTTTACAAGGGTACCTGAAAAAAAAAAAACTAATTTTTCTTAAAATAATTTTTAAAAATTAAAAAAAAAAAAAAATGGAAGACATATATCAGAGACTGGAATCAAAATATGGATTTTGAAAGAGAAGCTGGGCAAAATTTCATTAATAACGACACGAAAAGATATTTAACACTCGACATTAATAGAAACTGGATTATAAATTGAAATAAATAGTCTGATAATTTATAACTACTCTTCTTCGTAGCCCGAAGAAACTGTACTTGCAAGTTTTTTTTATTATTATTTTTTTAATATAAATATAATTATTATTAACCGATATCAGAAGACGATTTTTGTTTTTATTAAAACCGTAAGCGATCAACAAGTAATCTAGCCTTGATAATTTGCATTATAATAATATTACTTAAAAAAATCATCCGATTGGTCGAAATCTATTATAAACTCCTCCCTTTCTCTCAACAGTTAACAAACTTGTTATTTAATAGGATGATAAGAATTTGGCTTTCTCTACATAGGCGTGGTTATGACGCATCATTATAATACCGAGAAAAAGGGATTAAAAAGAAAAAAAAAACTTCGAAAAAGCATTTTTTTGGCGACAGTTTTTTTCTTCACTTAGTAGAATTTTTTAATTATAAAAATTTATAAAATATAGGGTCGTAAATATTATGCTAGAAGGCAAACTGTTCAACACATGTTTGTATTTCTGTTATATATAAATATAATTTTTTTTGTTGTTCTGATTAAGAAATATGATAGAAATTTTAACGAAAAACTCGAAAAGTAGAAATATTATATTGATTCTATTTAATCTGACGAAATTTATATTCAGTCTGGAAGTAAAAAAATATTCTTAGAAATCGTTTAAACAAACAAGACCGTTATAAATTTAAACAAAAAAAGGTAACAGATTTGTGTTTAAATAAGAAAAAAAAATAAAAATATGGTCTTTCGGTTAACGTTTTTACAAAGAAAATATAGAATATCTTTCTTTTAATACTTCTCTAAAGTGAAATATTTATCCTTTCCAAAAGCAGTTTCGAAAAGAGTTTTTCACCGTAAGATGATAAGTATGAAGGAAAACAAGATATTAAAAAGTTGGTGAAATATTTAAGAGTGAAGATAAGGAATGCAATTTTCTGCATTTTTTTTTTTTTCTTATTTCTTCTTTACAAACCAAATCATAAAGCATTTAAAAGCGAATGTCACCGAAACCAAGGTTATTCTGGGAGTTTTAGGAGGGGTCCGTTTCGGACGGTTGCCTCGTATTCATGTTTCCGGATGTGACCTCATTGGTGATTGATATGATAAAGAATGTCTGCAAAGCCAGAAAACAACTCAGAAACCGGATTTTTGGAACCATATTTAGGGATAAAAGGGATGATTCCGTTTATACTAGCAAAATACAAAGCATCGCTTTACTCTAACAATCCGTTCTAGTTTATTTAAGCGACTTCGATCGATTCTACCATTTCTATCATAAAATAAAACGAATTTTATCTATATATGCTTACACTTTATTTATTTAAAATAATTTTTGCTCTTATATAACCTGTGACATCGACTTGAATTCATCTAAAGCGAATAGCAGTCGAAAATTCAATTTTTGTAAGTTTATATAAATCCGATACATCTATTACTATATATTATATCATATTTTTCTCTACTTTCTTTATATAATGCTTCTAAACATCGTAATTCACGGAAGGAATACAATAATCCTGAGAAAACTCCTAAGGGTGTTTCAAAAAGCACCACCGAAAAGCTAAAAGTGTTATATATGTCCATCCCTAGAGGGCAGCATGACCTAAAAGACCTCATCGGACCCCATAATTTACGAAAAGAAAGAGGAAAAAAAAAACTGCCAAATTCTTCACTTTCTTCGCTTTGAAAGTAATTCTGCCAATCTGCTATTGTTAACCGAGTGTACTCATAGCTTAAAATTAATAGGAACGATTGACTTCAATCGATCAGAATCTTATAAAATCCCTAGCCTATAGCTTAGAGTATATAATGTTAAATTTTACTTGCTTCCAATCCATATTTCTCACGAATTTTTCTCGGAAGAAAAAGAACGTTTTACTTACCTAAAAAAAAGAAAAAAATATTATTATTAGAAAAATAGAAACAAAATTTTTATATATATATATATATATAAATATATTATAGATGCAGACGTTGAAAAGCCTCTACTTAATGCTGACAAACATCCGAAAATTACCGTGTAAACCTATATATGTAGTGCCCAAAATGATCTCTCGATTAATTCGGAAAATTTCTTAATATTTTATGAATTTCGTTATCAACTTACGTTAAAATTTTCTAATTAAACAATTCGATAATATAAGATAGTCTACGTTTATCAATTTTACTATACCATCAAAATATCTTTCGAACTTATCGGAAGTGAAGAGAGAGAGAGATAAAAGAAAATTTGATACGTTGATCTAAAAATACTTTTTTTTTTTTACGTTTGACCGCAATCGCCCATCAAAATTTCTGATGCATAAAAATTCTCTGAGACATCTAAAACCGTTTCCAAATATAGAAATTCGGAACTTGTTCGGATAAAATTGAAAAATAAATAAATATAAGTCTAGATCTAGGCCTAGGCCTATATAACTTGTAGGCCACAGTATATGTGTTATGTTTAAACAGAGGCCTCATCAGTCTACATCTGTAAGAGTCCATAATCAGGACTGAAAGCCGATAAAAATCTTTCGAATTTTTATCGTATTTCGATCCCGATTTAAGATAACATCATGATAAATTATAATAAACTATATCAATAAATATTTATTATCATATAGGATATGTTATTCCTGTAACTGTCACGTCTGATGGAAGAATTTTTAGCGAATATTTTAAACAATCAATTAATCTCTCTAACGTAAGGCCTTCAACTTACGTCAATAATTGAAAAATCCTGTATTAATGATCCTTATATCCACTTGCACTGATAGTATCTTTAAAAAACTAAGCATATCCTATACTTTCGCCAAAATTTTCATATAAATAATTTGCTAAAACTGCTAGTTTGTACGGTAAAATTCCTTCATTAGAAGGTAACGTTGATAACAGCGCATTGACAGTTTTGAATTTTCATTTTTCCATGTCATAAAATTCTAACGGGTACTTTATATTAAGCTACTAAATCACTTTGTAATATGATATTATAGTAGTAGATGATCGTCTAATAAATCACGCAAATAAATATCTCAAACGTTATTAGTTTTCTACGTTAATAAAAGACTTAGAAATTCTAAACTAGAATAACTTAGGATTTTTAAGTTAAGAATACATCCAGTGATGTGGTTATTAATTTAATTCTATCAAAAATATATATGCATTAATCTTCTAAACGTGGAATTTTTTTAATTACATCATTTTGACACTAATCTAGAATGCTTTGCATGCCAAAATTTTGTGAATTTTAAGGCAAAATGTACGAGCAAAACAACTGCATTTATCGTAAAAAATATTACTTTTGGCATCTGATTTACGAATCTTTAATGTTCACGGCTTCTTTTAGAAAAATTTTAAGCTTATTTTTTAAATAAACACTATATATTTATAAATATATTTGGTGAAACAAATTTTGAACAAAGTTGTCTACTATCTATCCACGATAACTGGAGCCTGCTAAGTTGAAATCACAAAGTTTTCTATGTTCTATTGTGCTATCTAGGAAATGAAAAGTTCAGAAAGAAAGATAAGCTTCTTTTCTTACAATAAAAGTTAAATAAAAATAAAAAATAGCAGCGTTATAGAATGTCACACATACTTTCAAGAGTCCGAGTTTATCTACGACAGACAGTGTGTGTGTAGTTAGAGTTGGTTAGCCACATTTCTGGCAAGTATATCAATCTTGGTGTGGTCTACATTATTTTTAAAGCACGTAAACTCTTCAATCTTATCCATTTACCTAATATTATTATGAATATCAACTAAATAAAAAAATTGCAAAGTATAAAAATTCAAAATTTCGATCGATTCTTGTGCATCAAAAGTTTTAAATATGGATGCAAACACATTACGTTCGAATTTATAGCTTTAACAAGTTATAAATTTGATAGACAGATAGATTTTTTTAATTTTTTTTTTATTAAAAAAAATAATTTAATTTTGATTTATTGCTTACAGGCTTACAATATTTTTACAGCAATAAACAGTTCTTATCTGGTAAAAGTTATGCACATTCGTTGTATTTTAATATTATCTATCTTACTCTTTTTTTTTTTTTTTTAAAGCATTAGTCTACTAAAAAACCAAACATTCTAATGTAAAAGCTAAACATCGAATCTTATTGAGGTGAGGCAAAAATTCCTATTTCTTATCTGCTGTCAGACACGCGTAGAATAACAACCACGACAGTTATCGTTGATTGTTTCTGCCAAAAACCGTGAAGTTCGAAAGTATATATTAAACACATGGCCTTTAAACCACTTCTCGGGAATCAAAAAAAGTTTGGAAATTCTTCCCCCCTTTTTTTTCCTATATATATATATGAGCGGTCGAACTATATAACGTAATATGTTGGACGTACGGACGATTACCCTTTGAAATCACGCCATAAGTTACCATCGATGTCAAGACGGGTTTGCACTTCGTTGCTTTCTAATACGAAACGGAAGAGATCGGAAAGCATTTCTACTGAAATGATTCCTTAAACGATCACCAGTTTGTTGAAAACAAAGTTATCAACATAATGCCTTCCATACAAGGCTATAAAGAACTAGCCGCATTGCCTTTCTTCCAGACTTTTTATATAGATCTTTCTTTGGGGTGGAAAGAAAGAAGGAAAAAAAAAAAAAAACTCAGAACTTTTCTCCAAAGTTTAAAAAATAAAATAGGGGACTATCAAAAGCTATATTGTACGCTAGATAAGTTCGGGGGTGTTGTTTATTGTACATATTTTAACCCGTAAAGCATGCTTTGCGTAGGCCTGCACCAAATACTCTTTTTAAGCACCAATTTAGCGGAAAAATAATTTGGTAAGACATCTTCAATGACCTTAAACGTTCGGTTCTGCTTCAACGCTCAATAAATGGTTAAATACATCTGCAACAAACACCCGAAATTACTCGATGTAAACGTAGAAAAAGTTTTGCTTATACGAGCTAACCAGATGCATGATAAAACAGTTAGGAACAGCTGGAACTAATGATCTACAGCTCAGACGTGATCTACCACGTCGCTATCGATGTCTAATAGACAATGCACAAGATAAATATTTTAATTTAAAAGATTTTCGACGATTTTCTTGGTTGTTACTTTTATTTTTTATTTTTCTTATTCATGTAACCATTTTACAAGAAACATCCGTTAAAAACAGAGCGGTAAATCGGCAGTAAAACTGCATATCGGTAGTTCTTAAAATACGAATTTAAAGTGTTTTTTTTTTAAATTTTTGTAGATTTTTGCTGATTCGTAACAATTTTTTTTTTTTTTTTGCGTGATGCTTATCTACATCGCAGGAATAATTTTTAAAGTTTTCGCCAATTTTTCCAGTTTCGTACGCTTGTAAAAGTAATCTGTTTTTTAAAACATGTTTTTTAAAAACATGTTTTAAAAAACAGATTACTTTTAAAACAGAATCTAGTCTTTTTCTAGAAAGACTAGATTTTCGTTGGAAAAAAATATTTTTTAACCACTTTTTAAACGCTGTCCGAGTTTTCTATGTGTACATATATATATTTTACGCTTTGCCTTCGGCTCAAAACACCTGTAGACCCATAGGCAAAAATTTAGTAGGTTTTATCGCTTTTAGTGGAAGCGCAAGCGCATTACAACCTTATACCCAGGTGTTATTGGGTAGAGAAAATTTACTATTTTCATCAAACACCGTCAGATGGCATTCTAAATCAACCGATGCACCCCGGGCTGCTGTTAACGAGATTGTCCGGAAGTGATGTCATATATCAGCGACCGATTGACCCCCAACTGGTCGCCTGAGCCAAAGGAACCTAAATTGCGATCTACCAAAGACGAAAATTGCTTCGAACAATTGATTGCATGAGATACCCTAGTTGCTATGGCACCCTGACAGGAGTAAATATAGGTTCTAAGGATAGGATTATCTTCTTCTCCTTTATCAATTAAATAGATGTAGACTAATTATCAATTGTCCCAATTAAGATTTACAACTCCAACTACATTGTTACTCAAAAAAAAGAAAAAAAAATATTACTTTAAAAGAACAAGAGAGAGAAAGAGAGAGAGAGCGAATTTAGAAAGATTAAAACTTGTCAGAAAAATAATTTTCTCTTTCGTTAAGCTGTATTTATTGTCCGATATTTTATTTAAAGGTAGATATATATATAAAAATGCATTATCGGTTCCTAAACTGTTTAAAATATAAAAGAAAAATGGCGTTGGAATTTTTCCACATGGCACACACTTTCTTGTTTCCTTAACAAACGTATAATAATCGATTTATTCAAGGCTAACGCAGTTTGAAATTCGCTTGGCTTCCTTTTGATAAATTGTAAAACCAAATAAATCAATCAAACGTTCGTCAGATTTCTAAAGAATAAAGAGAAGAAAAAAAAGGTCATCTTTCAATAAAAGAGAATTGGGTAAGTCAGGAGACAAGCACCATATGTCGTTTCTGTGTTGACATCCAGATGACATGTCACAGGTCACTTCCGCCGAGCTAGAAAAGGGAAACAATGTTCTTGCCTTTCTAGCAGAACTTAATCCACCTCAAGTAGGGTTTCGGTTACCTTCTTACTTAAACTCGAGCATTATAAGTTTTGTTTTTGGTGAATCTGGGTGGCCTTAATCCCCCATCTCTTAGCGTTAAAGAACTAGGCGAAAAATTTCCCCAAACGAACCAAATTTTATTTTGGAAAAGTTCTTTGACAGTTCGGACAAGCGCTATCACTAGTAAACTGTTTCTTCCACTTACTCTCAATCAGTTTTATTTTCTTTTATCTTTTATAAGTTTTTTTTTCTTTTTTGTTTAGTTATAATTGCTGTAAAGAAGACAACTACTTCTTGTCGAAAAATAAATGGATTATCTTATTGTTTTTACTATTTAGGTGATGGGAAGAAACCTTTTTTTTTTTTTTCCTCTTCCATCCGAAATTGGTTATATCGATTTTATTCCAGGCGAGAAAATCTAAAAATTCTTTTAACTAAAATGTATTTTAGGTTGTTTATTTATGTACAGAAAATTGGAAAATTTGCAACAAATTTTCCAGTTTTCTAGAAAGAAAAATTTTTAAAAACTTAAAGCAGGCCGATCGACAGATGGAACAAAAATAATATTTAATGTTTGTATATAACTCGTAACAGAAAACACGCTTAATATACATAAAATGCACATTCTAACATGCACCATTGGCATAGATGATAACATAATGCACAATAATGTTTATTAAACTGAAAAAAATGATAAAATTTTCTATAAAATTATATAAAATATAAAAATTTCGTTCGCCGCACTGTTTAAAAATTTAAGATTTTTTTAAAATATCCAGCACGTCATTAAGAAAATATTATTGTTTATTAAATTTTGTTGAATGAAGAAGGAGGTTCTTGAAGGATCATAAAAATTTAAACAATAAATATTTTAACTTTGGCTATGTAGATATAGAAAGAGTGATTTTCAAACGGAACCAAAGTCTCGGATTTATCTCTTTCCTGAGACTAATTAAGTGGAAATTTAGAGTGCATGCCTTTTCTTATTCCTTATCGTTTCATAACGCCTAACTACACTTCTTTATCCGCATACTCTCTAATATCCTATGGTAATTGTTCGATTTCAGAAGAGAGAAAGAGAGAGAGAGCGAGAGAAAAGAGAGGGAAACGGGGATGGAAAAAAAAGACTTTCACACCAATTTTTGGAATGATTTATAACTTGCAACTGGTATGGCTTCATCTGAGTAGCGCTGCTGAATTTAACAGAATTCTACCGTACATCGGCCAAAATTTTCCGTCTTTTTACTCGACCGGAGAGTACTTTTATGATTATTTTTCCAGCTGTGGTAAAACTCGTACAATTTGTCATGCCGGAAATAATATATTTTTTTCTTTCGACGTTTCAATAATTTATTCTTAAAATAACTGATTTTTTGTATTTCTTGATTCCACAAACCAAGAATATACATATATATTATTAACTTTAAGAATAGCCGCAAAACTAAATATCGATTTCTCCTTTTACAAACCGCAAATTTTAAAATTTTCCTCAAGGTAGAGAAATTTAATAGACTTGTTTGCTCTAAAAATTAAGCTATTTTTATAATGAAAAAAAAAAACAGGATGTAATTAATCCGTAATATAACATGTATGGCCTAATGTAAAAGTCTGGCAAAGTTGAAATTTATGACTCCAATAAATTTGCTTTAGAGCATTTACTTACCTAAACTAGAGGCGTTATTAGGTTTATGGGGCCTAGTTTGTAGAGAGAGAGAGGGAGAGAGAGATTTTAAGGCCTAATTTTTGTTTTGAATTGTAGCTAAGTAGTACAGGGGTGAAATATTTAATTAATTATTCAGTAACCCAACTGTGCTTTCGATTTTTTTACCGTAATGGGTGTATAAATAATTATTATTTTATGTGTAAAAATATGCTTAATGACGGTTACGTTCTACACCTAAAGCCGGGAGTAGCTTTGCAGCAGTAAAATGGACGATAAATTAAATCAAAGAAGCAAAACGAACGTTCGGAAATATTTAATCAAACGTTGAATGGTTACAACTGAAATCGTAAAAACCAGTAGGAAAAAGGAAAAAATGGCGTCACGGGCAATTGAAGACGACATTCTAACGATCAAATGGCGTGTTGAGGAACCCTCCACAACGGATTGTAGTCTTCCTTTAGTCATGTACAAATATGACTGTAAGATAATCTTATTACTTTACGAAAATTCGCAATTTCTGTACTGAATGTTTGCACGGAAATCTGCATTCAACACGAACAGATTAATCTAACGCGACAGGGCAATATCGTAAAAATCTTCCATATACCAAAATGAAATCTATAATGGATATATCTAGCCTGTATATCTCTCGTGATTTTCTACTTATATTTTATAGTAATTTTCACATATTTTATAATATAAAATAACACATTCGATCAACCCGACCATAAATTATGTTATATCTGGGAATTATCATCTTTCAAAAGTAGTGAGTGAAGCGAGATAAAGCGTTAGCTGTTTATCATAAAGAAAAAGGAAAAGCGAAATTCGAACAAAGTGTAAGGAGAATTATGATCTATATTGTCCCAAAATAACACTGACTAAATCGTGAGCACAGAACTCAGGTAACAGTAAACCATCTTTGTTTACGATTGCGTTATGATTCTAGGCACAATTCAGTGCAGTACGCTTGTCAGTCGGGACAAAGTGCCAGATGAAAATGGCAGATCAAATTGCCAAAAATACAAACACGCTCAAGGTATGTTAGATAAACACACGAGTAGAGAGGTCTACAGAGTTCAAGATTAGGCGAAAGTCTGCCTTCCAGGAATTTAAACCTTCTTAGAATAACAATTCGGCTTATATGCGAGTATATATTTTTTATTTTTTAATCTATCGGGAATTTTTAATTGCAAGAAAAAAAAATATTGCTAGCACGGATCGACTTTTCTTTGAAAGCTTTAATTATGGATTAGCTTTAGGAAGTAATACTTTAAAAATCAAAATCAATTATTATATCGATTAATCATAACAGAAGTAAATTGATTACAGTATCGATTATCGTCGTAATTCGTATGGCCAGATTGAGGGGCACGGATAAGGGAAGAATGCGAACATGTATAGATGCCATTTACATTTTTACGTTCTTAAGATAGCTTAAAATTAACTGAGAACTGCACGATTGGCCAGTTTGAAATGAATAATAACGGTCAAAAATTTTATTTTTTTAAATTAACACGATTCCGTTATAACGTATAATCAACGTATTACCTACATAAAAATTTCCTCCGGTTTGTGCTAAAATCCTAAATTTTCGCTATTAATCTTCCGGCTATTAAAAGTTAAACAAACAGATAGTTAAAAAAAAATAAAAAAAAAAAACAGATTTAACTGGAGATTCGAGTCTAATGACATTAAAATTTTCTAAAATTTTCTGCTGTTTATCACGAAATTCTTTTCCTAAAAAGGTAAAGAAACTGCGGTAACGATTCGTGCGCTAATAATATAAAGGCGATAATTACGAGATTTACTATTCTCCTGTCAACTTAACCTAAAAATCACACAATTCGGTAAAAGAAAAAAAGATGTAAAACAAGCCGGTTTACAGGAAATGTGCTAAAATTCCATATACATTTTAGGCGCAATATATTTCGTAGCAAATGATAATTATCATCGTCTGTGGAAATTACAGCTTGGGCTGAAGGTGTCATATACTTGACACGGGGCAGACGGCAAATTTTAACACGCGAAGTAGTACTCTGACCCTCTTTCATTTGGACTTACAAGCGGCAATTGACCCTCTTTCTGCTGAAAAATAGAACTTTTTCGAATAAAAACCCCCTTTGAAAAAAATCGCCTACGCTTTCTGATAAGTACATTGTCCCTAAAAATTCCTCGAAACTAAAATTTGCATTTTCCTGTTTCATATTTTTAGAAATTGTCTTTCGTGATTTTGATCGGATATCAAAAATACAATTTTTTTATTTTTTTTTATTCTCTCTCTTTGTACATTTGAATTCTTAATCTGATGACACAAACAGCCAATCTAGCAAGTTGTTACGCACGAATGTCAAATATTTAAATCACGAATCGAGATTAAAGATCTCGAGTACCGATTGTGATCTGAATTTTAATATTGCCAATATTTTTATGATATAGTTTCGCGTTAAATCTTTTATCTAAAAAAAAAAATTAAAGAAAAAAAAATTTTTTTCTGAAAGTACCGCACATCACGAAAGGATATAAAACTTCATAATTCGTGCAGTTACTAGTACATTATGAGATACAACTTAATTTTTCCACGTGAAACAAAAGAATGGATTGATATAACAAGTGGTGCCCTCCTTTGGAAAGCTTCGATACTAATTTAATAGGGCATTCTTCTGCTTTGATCGTGATATTATTGATTCTGAATAATTTTTTTTTTCTGCCGTTTATTAAACGTATTCTTTATTTTTAGAAAATCGTCAAACAGTTATGCAATTTTATTAGAATTTTCTATTTTAAAAATGCTGTATAGTTCGCCATATTTAACTTTAATGTAGAACATCAAAAATATATATTTAAATATTAAATAAACAGATTTGAACACTTAATTTTTACATAATTAAATCTGAATAAGTGTAATTAGTTTAATAATGTAATTTTTAAACTTCATAATTTACCTTTTTACTTTTATTTTTAACGTGTTACAAGATTAAGAAAGTAACTCTCCTTGAAAATCATTCTAATCCTTTATGAATTTGCATAATTTTCAGAGATATAACAAAAACAATCCTTGAAATCCTAAAAATTCCAGACACGAAACTTGATGATTCGCCAATAAAGATTCGAAATGTTACAAAGTTTGAGCGAAATTTCGTAAATATGTTACTCGTAACTGGATATGAACCTTAAAAATTTATATTTTATTTTAGTGTAAAGTTTATGTTTGAACTTAATACTTAAATTTAGCGGTTATAAATGAACTCGCAACGACGGTGAAAATTTAGACTCGTATATCAGATTTTTACCTAAACAGAATTGCTACACGTATAAATTTTTTTTAAAACCGTGTTAATATATTTTTACTGGGAAAAATGTCTTCGCATTCAGCTCTTTAATCCGCGGGTTTATAGTCGTAATATTTTTAAATTTATACCATCGAAATGGTAATAAAATTCGTATAATTCTCACAAAAGTCCTCTAGTATTTCTAAACTAGTAAAAGAAGAGGGTGTTTAATTGCGTACTAAAATGAGTGGGGTGATTCATCCAGAATTTTTTTATATTTTTTTCCTTAAATGTGAATCTTGATGATCTCGAGTTCCGGCGCCCTGTGATAAGTTCCGACACGCAGATGATGAAGTCTAGAAGGGCTGATTGTCCCTTGCCTGAAGGTAAATCTGGTCCCGTCGTTAATTAACACTTCAGAGGGCGCGCCTCGCAGGGACTGCCGCCTGCTCTGTCAAGGGCGATTGCCTGTAATGTCATGGATCTGCCAGCTAAAATATGTCGTACCTGTTAACGCTGACCCTAAGGTCTTGGCAGTTTATCTGCTTTCCGTTAAGGGAGCCCACAATCGGGGTTTTCCAGAAATCATGGTAACACGTTTTCCCCCAACTTGTTTAAGTTATTGGGCCATTTGTGTTGGGTGGGTTTGATTTGTGAGGGCTTTCCTTCAACTACATATTGTCTTTACACCATGATATACGTAGCCGAACTAACTATTACATCATAAAATTTAGAACTGTGTACAAATTTATTTTTTTCCTCTATAATAAAAATAAATCTCGTTTCGCCCCTCTTTCTCTCCTGTTCTCGGCTCGGTTGACGAGAAAATAGCCAAAAATACTTAGTTATAATTAAATTGACAGTGCAATTATTAAAAGAGAAGATGGGTGCTCGTATATTCTACGGTTTAAAGGTAGAAAGACATTAAAAATATGTCTTAATTCCTCTTAATCTCTCAACAGAATCTCACATTCAACAGGAGGGCTACCTTCTATTTCAAGACGCGTGCCAACTTGGTATTTGAGATATTCTAGTCACGTTGAGGGGACTCTTCGTGTGACCCCAATCGGTCTGATACCTTAGACAACCGAAACCAATTGGAGACGTTTGGGCGTTGGTTAGTTTTTGGTAATGGGAGGGGAAAAATTGCGCATCGTGGCTTTTGCTATGGAAGATTAAACCTCGTCAAAAAAAAGCAATTCGGTTTTGCCAAATCTCCTTGTGGCGAATAGGTGGGGACAATACATTATATATAGGAATAAGAACTCTTAAAGCATTCGCTTCTAGGTATTGCAGGTGTACGAAATTTGGCCGGAAAAATAAAAAAAATATTATATATATCACACCTTAACTTCCGGATATCCGGACATAAAACGTGTATCAAACAGATGTTTTACAACAGAGATATTTTTTTACAACATTCATTTCGATAGGTTTTTCAGAGACGCATCATAAAAAGTTACAATTGTATTATTATGTTCTGCAGAAAAAAATTTATCAAGAAACTACTGTTTAAAATATACGCTCATTAACTGATGATCTACTGCACCGATTAAACTCATTCAGACTATTTAATAGTTTGGAATCTCTGTTACAGACTTTGAAACGATTTCAAAGACGTCTGATCTCAATGCATATGCTAAAGAAGCGGTATTTCAACTATAGCATGATAAATTACCTTCATTGACAGTTACGATGCAGTGTTTCTAACACAAGCTTTCAGTATTGTTACAGAGCAACACAATATAAATCAATTTCGCTACAATACAGACTTTCGGCATTGTTACAAAAACAACAAAATGATACTTATAACACAAGAGCTGAACAAAACAATACACCGTATATAACACAATTGCACTGTCGGACAATCGAATCGTTCAATATTGCTAGAGTATAATGCAATACTGCAAAATATTAATACCGGGCATTAATGATACAACAAACTTTCACTACTGCAACAAAAAATTAATGATATAACACAATAGTGCTACCAAACAAGAAAAGCTTTCAATATCACTAGAATACAATACGAAAGAATGTTAATAGTGATATAAATACTACGTAATACAACACAATAGAGCTGTAACACAAGTTTTAATATTGTTATAAAAACTGCAAAATAACACTACAAACACAAAAACTAAAAAAATAATACGATATAACACATACGCGTTACTAGACAATCAAATGTCTCAATATTGCTACAATATAATAACAATACTCTACTATAGAATTATCAATTGTTAGTGATATAACAAACTTTAAATATTGCTAAAAAATGATATTATATACAAGAAAAAATTTCACTATCAAGAATACAATACGAAAAAGTTAAATAGTGATGTTAATACTACCCGATATAACACAAGAGTCACAATACAAACTTTCAATATTGCTATAATACTATGCAGTAGTGCAAGATAAAAGAGAAATGTAAACAACCAATAAGTAGTTAAGATATAACAACACAATGCAATATGATACAGTAGCGAAACAGTACTAACTTTCAGTACTTTGTTGTAACGCAATAACGCATAAAAAGATATGAAAAAGCTAGTCGAAACGCGATCTATTTTTGTTTGTGAAATGCAAATAATAACAATTTACAGAGACATTACCGGAATAAGAATTTCTCGCCGTAGTAAAAGGACAGCCGTGTTTGTTTACTTTGCACCAAAGGCCCGGTAATGGAGCGATGACGTCATCGGAACAGATGGCGAAGGGAGAAGAGTGACAGTCCAGACCGAGATAACTAGGTCTACAAGAAAAGTGCCGATCTTGTCGGAATTTCTCCAAGGTTACGTAACTACCCGTTGTCTGTTTGTCTGTCAGCACTTAATTTCTCCTTAATCAAATTTAAACGTAACTCTCTTTTACGTTTTATAATTGTTTTCTACCTATTAAAATGTCAAATACTTTCTGGTAGTTTTGCACACACAAAAGCGAACGAATTTTCGCCCGGTAATAAGATTTCTAGATGCTATTGTGTCGGTAAAATCTATTTTTATAATTAAAACGTCGCGAAGAATAAATAATTTTCTTTTTTTTAAATTCGATCTGATAAGAAAAATTCGGCAAAAATTAAAATATCAAACTGGAAGAGTAATAATAATAATAATAATAATAAACATCTCCAAACGTGTATGGAAAATAATCCTTATTGAATTAATAATTTCGGTGATTAACAGGCGATAAAGCACGGTAATGATATATACATTATCGTCCTACACAACAGCAGCTTGTTTTTTAGTATTCGATGCTATACAACAATGATAAATTATTTAAGTTCAGTTGTCAAATAAATGTATTTTTTTATATTCCCTGCAGGTCGGACCCATCGGTGGGACAAGATTAATCTTAATGGAGGAGAGTGTATATCTATCAATGAGACAAAGTAGTGTCAGTGTCCGACGCTAGGGGCGCAGGTAGCAGATTTACGGTTGACCTCTACGAGGTGTGCATTTGTCATTCATTTGCACGGTGTTGTCTGTCTGTCGTGTTCAACAAGGTGGGAGAATGCACATCGAACAGCAATTTTTTTTAAATAAACGACTATTCCCATTTACCATATAAAATTGCCCTGCGATCAATCGTTGCAAATTCGGCAGGCGATACTTACATAGGCTATATGTTATATGTGTGTGTGCGTATATATATATATATATATATATACACACACATAAAAAAAAGGAAATTAATTGAATGCAGGCCTTCCCCACCCCGATGTCCTCAGGATATTTGTAGGCATTAAATTATACTCGATTATACGTAATCAACTGTGTTTTATTTAATGAACAGCAACTAAGGTATTTTAGCGTAATCTGCAACAATGATAAGTTGCTTTTTCGGTGTTTTGATAGTTTAAACGTGAACTTATTGCGATTTATTCTGCATAATAGTCCACAATAACGGAATTTTTAGCCATTTCTTATTGAAAAATCGTCTTCTGCAATCCTTCGTCAGTTCGTAATTGTCTTGCTTATCCGTTTGATAATCAAACATAACTCAGGAACCAAACAGCGAATATCATTCAAATTTTGGGAAATCATTTGTTACTAGTTACACTACATGCTTGTTAATTTTGAAGTTCTTTCGTAGACCCGCTCCAAAATGGCGGCCATTCAAAGTTTAATAAAGTCGATAATGATTAAACACCTTTAACAATTATATTTTATTGCATTTTTTATTGCAGTAGAATAGTTAAAAATTCTAGAAAATATGGTAAAAAAATATCAAAAATATAACACGTTTGTATTGTATTTTACCTCAGCTTTTATGCTTTTCTGTAGAAAAGTTTCGAAAGCGAAAAAAAAAAAAAATATTTGTGAAGCAATAGATTTTGAGAAGAGGACACTTATCCATCGACAAGCAGACAAACATCTGAGGCGTTGGTACTTGCAACCCTCCGCAAATACTCCAAAAACGAACACGAACAACTCAGCACTTCTGCAAAGCTTTATCAACACTATAGATTTGAAGTTAAGTCACGTGACGGGAGCCCACCAATCGAAACCTATCCTTCGATGATAATTTGCACTCTGTTTTCCATCAGTCACGTTGCAATGAATGCAGATTAACAACCATAATTATCTTTTATTTGCGGTGAATCTTATCGAAGGAATTTCATTTACTTGTACTATTTAAGTATGTCTACAACTTAATGAAATTCTATTGATGATTACTGTAAAGAAAATAATAATAAAACATGTTCAAACTTTATAAAGAAAACACGCACAGGCCCATACGAATTTTCAATCCTTCTGCTAGTTTTCGAATTTCGCGAAAGTTAAAAGCTTGACATTGATTCACGTATGCATCCTCGCAATTTTTTATTTTAAGCTATTTCGGTGCTTCATAATAATGACTGGTGCTATTTTATCTTTTTAACATATTTGAGGATTTTTATCTGATACTGAATTGCTCTATCATTTATTCACACTTTTTTAGAATTTTAATGTCCTTGAGAGCTATATATTACATTCTCGGGAATATATATATTGCAGGGACATGTCGGAGAATTTTAATAGATTTAACGAAGCAAACCATTAAAAAAATACTGTAATTTAAGCATAAACAAACAAACTAGTGAATGACATACGATGAAAGATTAATCTGTAGCCATCAAATGATCGTTTTTTAACTGTATGAGTAATATTTGTATATAAAATCTTTTATATTATCCTCTGTACAGTTTTTAGAGTTTAGATAATTTAAGAATATGATTATGGTGTATTGTAGGATAAGCATGAGCGATTTTTATCAATTTTTTTTCTCCACAGTAGAAGGATTTCGAACTAGCAATATGTAGTATGCATTGAATGCGATGTGTGTTATTCCTAAATGGATTTGTAGCAGCGTAATTTTGCTATAAAACTTATCTTCTGTTGAAGATACCAGTCTTTGAAACCAACGAGATAAGTTTTCATATTTGGCTCACAAACAATTTTATCGTCACCTTTTTTTAAAACTAAACTATGGCAGATGCAGGAGGCCCATTACAAACCATCTTTCATCATACTAACAATTTCCGGACTTGTTACATTTTCGGATGCTCTTGAGCTATCTAACGACACTTATTGAATGTCACGAAGAAGAGAATAAGCCAAGCAGAACCAAAGTCTTATCCATTGTGAATGACAACAATATCTATTCATTGAAATGTTTTCAATGCTCGAATACCTCTGACTTCTAATTGGGATACAGTTGGTCACCTAACCTCTTTAACTTTCGACTTCGGTGCTTCAGTTAGAACTGAAGGTCATACAACACGTGAATATCGTTAAAACTTAACATCTGTTCAATGGGAGGTATTTTGATATCAATAGTTAATTTCCTTAATTGTCCTCATGGACGACTAAAAAAAAGGTATTTCTTAGGAACATTAGTGCTTCGCGTTTTTCAATTAATCTCTAACCGATACAATAGAACATTAGTATCGTTAGAAAAATGTTACTAAAGTACACTTAATAAAAAAAAGAAACTAATTTAATTATTAGAAATATTAAGCAGGAACTTTCACATTTATTATAGGTCTTGCAGATTGCATTTTAGTGACCTGAGCATGTTGCAAAGTTGAAGAATAATCATTTTAAAACTTAATTTAAAGATTTATACTGCTATTGTTGGATAAATAATAGAATTTAAAGGTTAATTATATAGAAAACAGAAATTATATGATTATGGTTTTGATTATAGGGTTAATTTAGTTTTGTTTTTTTTGTTCTTTAATCATAAACGTAATTATGTCACGTTTAACTTCCACCTCTTTCCCGAGAGTTTTTCTTGGTATTTCACACGATCCCTTTACTACATAAATACTCAAAAACTCTTTATGATAAAATAAAAAAAATAAATATTAATAAAGAAGCTTCGGTTCCAAGAAAGATCGCGTACGGTCAACGGTGGTTTATACCAATTTGTAAACATGACTAACTTATAAATCATTCGGGGTTTAGGATTATAGGCAAAAATCCAGCTAAAGTAATTAAAAATGAGCAGGTATAAGAAGAGAATTCGTAGTGTACAAGACCTCCAACAGATGTATTGTTAGTTGTAGCATATGATAGCTGCATCATTGATGCTGGTTTGTCCAGACAGCAGGATTCTGATTCTGCACTTCACGCTGGGGTGTCGGCAATACAATAACTTGCTATACAGTTTGACTGACGGTGAGGGATAAGTAGCTGTCAAGAGTGACCACCTACGGGTCAGAAACAGCAACAGTTACTGTCAATGCTTATGACAAGAGAAACTTCAAACCCGGAGACACGTACGAGACACTAATTACTCTTTATGAAATGTTAATTATGTTTTTATCCCCCTTCTCTTACTTTTCTCATTTTTTTTTAATTCTAATAACTTAGCATCATTCAATTTGTAGTGTTCCGATGAGAGAAAGGTAACGACTAAAAACAGTTTTGGAACTTTACTAATTGATTTTACGTTGGAAGACGTCAGTCTAGATTAACATTAAACGAAGTCATGTAAATTCATAATTGCAGAAATTAATGTTTCGGAAGAAACAATAACGATTAACATGATTATTAAGTTAGAATGCGATCAGAATAACTGAATAGATAATTACTCAAAATTATTAATAGTTCGATTCAGATGAGAAAATTAAATAATTTATAAAAACAACGTTGAAAAATTTATCATATGGTTAGTTTAATAATAATTAATGATTATAAATGGTGATGATAATTTTTTTTTAAATATTAAACTAAGTAGAAAAATGATAAAAGGATAAGCTAAGCTCTTTAACTAGAGTTATTCAACTTAATTAAAGAGAGATATTTAACTAGGATCGACTAACAAAAGTTCACTCGCATGCGAGTGAACTTTCGTTTAGTGGATGCTAGTTAAAGTAAACATCTTTTTTGTAGTTAAGGTGAACATCTTTTGTTAGTTTTATGATAATGAGATCTATAAATAAAAAGAACATCTGCGAGAATCTTTTTTTGACTTTAAATATTCAATAAGCAAATGGCGTGAATACGTACGAGCGGAATGAATGACAATCACTCAAGCGAAAATAAGTGCTATATTATGAAAAAAATATGTATAAATCAGAACAGAACAGAGTTTAATATATGCAAAAAGGTATTACTAATATGAATTTTTATAGAAATATATTAAAATTCGCGAACTGAGAAAACGTTCGCTTCATTATCCGTCCAAGTGGGTAAATATTAATCTATCACGCTGTTAATATTAACGATATGCATGAATCTTGTCGAAAGTTACGTGAACAGAGATCACAAGCGTATAAAATATTTTTTAAGCTTAATATAAAAATAAAAATAAAAATAATAATAATAATAATTTAACCAGAGCAATCGGCATTACTCCATTTTTGAAAAATTAATAACCGCGCTTTAAATTACGACGGTTGACTCAGTAAAAAAAACAAAAAGTATTTCTCATCGCACGGCAGTCATAAATATCAATAATAATAATAATAATGACTAACATAACTTCAAAATAAATCTGATACAGTTTCAAGAAACTGTAATTATTGAATAACGTTTTGCGCCCAAATACGTTTTAGTTGTTTACAGTGAGTAATTTAGTAGATTGATCACCAGATAATAACATAAATCAGATCTGTTTTACTCGCCCACAATTCGCCAACAACACACACCGATCGACGTTACACTTTACAAGCAGTCATTCTCTCTCTCGCTAAAAATGTGTCGATGGAGCGACAGATTATACCAACAAGACGTAAGTCTATACAAAGACAACGTTAATAGAATACTAAAGAAAGGAAAAAAAGTACTTGTTGGCTAAAATACCTTTTCGATTTTGTAACCCGTAGCTTTTAGATTCAATGTCAAATTTGCATAATTTTACGAGATATTCTTTTAACTGCTTTTCCTTATGTTGTCAAAAGTGATTTTTGACTAGCCTGTTACTGCAGACATATATATTTTTTTTTTTTTTTTAGTATCGACTGCATCAGCGTGTGTCCAATTAGAATATTCATAATGTCTTCTTGGAACTTTAATTCTCGACTTTTTTAATAATAAAATAACGTTTAAAATCAAACAATTTATTTATTTTTTTTTATGTAAACATTAACGCTATTCCCTCTATTCCGAAAGTAGATATTTTTTTTTTTTATTTTTGCTAATAAAGATCTATCCAGATAACAAAATTGCCAACTTTCTTTTCTTAATTTCGAATTTTGCAGTTTAAAAATTTTTTTTGCTAACGCTAAATATAGGCCATAACCTTCGTCATAAATGGGTTTATTGATTTTTAAAATATATATTTTTTTCTATTATTAGTTAAAATTAAACAAGGAAAAATCGCAAAGCGCAACACGATTTCAGAGGAAAGTCGCCAGCTATTGTTTCTTATATTAACCTACTTTAAGAATATTTTTAATGGCACAATAATTAATTTTTTAACAACAATTACAATAGATTCGTGTGCGATAATACGTTAAACAATACAAAAGATTTAATTTTTAAATCGTTAAGCATTTATTTTTCGAATCTTTCCTGGTTTTTGCAACCGTTCCGTGGTTGAAAAACTGAGAAGAATACAATTTTTGCAGAAGATAAATAAGTCGATTTATCAGTTTAATAACTGATGATGATGCAGATATTATAAAATTATCGTTTTAGAAGAATGATTACATCAAATTTTTTTAATAAAATTAACTACAAAAGGATAAAAATGAGCTGTAAACATACAAAGTATCTGAAGACATACGCTCTTCTATAAATTTGGTTTTGCTTCTTGCATACACCTTTAACAGTGAGAAAATTCGTTTATTAAAGAAGAAAAATAAACTATTAGCTTTCAGAATTTATTAAAGAAAAATTTTTAAATATTTATCTACTTTGATGCATCTGATCTGCATTAATGCATCTCACAGAAAGCGCAGATTGTCTGCTATTCTAATGGCCATGAATTAGTTCTCGTTATGCAAAAGATGCTTTTGTAGATGTTTTTATCTGAAAGTAATTAAGGAATTCTACGGAGATTGCTTTAAAAATTCGTCTATAATCAACGGAATTGGACACATATACATCCTGTAATTAACCTCCTAATTACAAACCAAGAGCGATATTAATTAAAAGAAGAATCGAAGCTCCGGAAATCGCATACGAGTTAATTATTATTATGCTAGTTTCGAAACCGTACTTAGACGTGTATGTAAATTGGCATGGAGCATAAAACAATGGCGTGTTTCGAACGTCTCCATCGGAATAATCTATTTGGTAAATCAATTTCGGAAATGTGTATAAATCGGAGGGTGTAAAAACATTTTATGGACCTTCTAGACGAACAAAAATTTTATGACATCGAGAGATACGTCGATTACGTATAACCTTTGACATTTTCCGACGCCTTGACGGCATTCCCGCTTGTCTAGGTCACGTAATCTGACCCGGGGCATATTTAGAGGTCGATCGAGATTGTATACATTAGTCGGCGCTACTGTCAGAAAAAATTAAAAAAAAATCTGTTTTATTGGTAAAGTAGCCAGAGAAAATCATTAAACAAACGCTTTTCTTCTTTTAATCTTTCTATTCTTCTATGTGATACCCTGTCGTCCATTAAGTTTAAACCTGTCGATGTCTATGACAAAAGGGGTGTTAGTATGGTAGCGTAACGTTATGAAAAGTTATAAGAATGATTTATAAACTCGTAAATTCTGCTTTCGGATTCCGAATTCCAAAATGTATCGGGTGACGTTCCTCCAATAACATAATATAGGACGAGACTAGACATAACGGAGAATGTTATCGCTAAAAATATTTACAATAAAATTAAGTTTCGCCACGATACATTTCCGGATTTGCAACCACGAAAAATCGCACCAAAATCCTATAAATAATCCTTAATTTTAAAGATTACTAACGCAATTTCGTTAAATTTTCACGAAAGAACTATCTCAGTCTCTTAAATATGTCAAAAAAAAAAAAAAAAAAATGATTATTTTGTTTGTTTTCGCGTTATTTTTCTCGCTCTCTTGCATTTTATAAAAGAATAAATTTCTTTTAACTTCAGTTTTTATTTTTTTTTTTTTTACATAATAAATCGAATTATAAAACAAAAAAGTAATTTCGTAGTGAAAGATTTATAAAAAAAAAGAAAGAAAGAAAGAGGAAAACATAGTGAAGTAAACATGACAAGAAAACATTACAAATTGAAAAAAAATCATCTCGCAAGTTGCATCAAAGCTGATTAGTTATTTAAAGAATTTTTTATTAAAAAATAAAAATAGAAAACATCTGATTTTCTAAGAAAATGGAAACAGTTCTTGATGCGAATAATACTGATCGAAAAAAAAAATAAAATTCTCAATATAATAAAATACGCTAACAATCTTTGTGTACGAAACGTCTCCTCATGACGCAATGTAGATAGCTAAATTTCACTTGGCGTAATGTCAGAATCGGTTATAGATATCATTTCTTTCTTCATAAAAATAATAATAATAAAAAAAAGATTTAAAAACACCGAAATATAAACAACAGATAAAATTCTCAAAGTAAATATTTCTACAAAGAAGCGACAAATGCTATAAAACTAGATAACTAAATGAAAAATTAATTATCATTTTTAACATGAGGTATGACCCTGTTATAGACCACACACAAACTACGTGAGATGTCAGTTTACCAAAGCCTCCATAGGGGGGCTCTCAAGACAGCTGTAAACCTTCGGACTGTAGTATATAGAAAGTAAGATAAGCTGCAGCAGATAGGTCTCCATCTTGCTAACATTTATAGCATGTTAATCCTTACAGCGTCATCAAGACTACATCCAATGTGAGGTCCGAAAATCTGCAGTAAGCGAAGTGCTCTCTAATCGCTCTAGAAATTCGATCATAATTAGAAACCGCTCTGATGAAACTTATGAATACCAAAAGGAGAAAAGGAGAAAAATAAACAAGTGGTGCAAATTTAGCGCTGTTTACTTTTAAACCGCTTACTGCTGAAGTATTATAATGGCAAAATGCTCAGGAACATGTTAAAAATTATCTCTTTAGTTAAAAAAAAGGCCAATATGTTTTGCTGCTCAATATGTCTTATCAGCAGTACTCAGAAAAATGTTAGGAATCATCTCTTTAGATAAAAAGCTATCCCATATGATTTGATGTTCTACATGCTTTTATTTAAGTAATCTTTTCAAAAGATACAAAAGATGAGCAAGTTTTCAAAAGGTACAAAATATGAGAAAGTTTCAAAAGATACAAAAGATGAGCAAGGTACAAAAGATGAGAAAAGATACAAAAGATGAGCAAGTTGCTCATCTTTTTTTAAATCTAAAAGTGATAATCTGTAACATTTTCTTGAGTATTTTGCTAAGATAACTTGAGCATGATGTTAGGAATTTTTTTTTATCTAAAGTGATGATTCCTAATATTTTTTTGAGCACCCTACTGATAAAGCATGTAGAACATCAAATCATGTTGAGCAGCTTTGTTATTTATAAAGATGATTCCTAACATTTTTGAGCATTACTGATAAAATACATTGAGCAGTAGAAAATATAGACCTTTTTTAACTAAAGAGATAATTTTTAACATTTTCCTGAGCATTTTGCTAAGATAAATGGAGCATTTTTTTATTTAAAGAGATGATTCTTCATATATTTTTGATCATCCTGCTAATAAAGTGTATAGAACATCAAATCATGTGAGGCAGCTTTTTTATCTGAAAAGATGATTCCTAACATTTTTTGAGCACTGCTGACAAGACACATTAAGCAGCAAAACATGTTGGTATTTTTTTAACTAAAGAAATGATTTCTAACATTTTTCTGAGGATTGTGCCAAGATAAGTTGAGCATCATGTTGGGCATCTTTTTTTATTATCTAAAAAGATGATTCCTAACATTTTTTGAGTATTCTGCTGATAACAGTTTAGTATTTTATAGGCCCAGATAGAGAGGGATAAACAGAGCTATTTAACTGGTCCAGGACCCAGAATGACTCTCAAAATTTAGTTTATTCACATATTTTATGGCTTTCGAAGTGGAGTAGGCCCCATATTTATGAGTGACCAGGACCCATCCTATCTTTCTCAGAGCATTTATTTACCATTTCTATCATTCTACCTTATATTAAATTCATATTAATTATTAAAATTAACAATGAAAGTTCTTATTTTCATTTTTATTTGAACATATTACGAAAACACAAATAAAAATTCCTAAAACTTTAGAAATTAAATCTAAGTATGCAAAAAAAAATCTCAGAAGTCGGTAATGTCTTTCGAATTATTAATAAAATATCAAAATAGTTTCAAAACGTCGTCTTTAATCAAGTAGTTTATAAACCACAAACCACTAAAACCCCGAGGAGACACTCGACAAGGATCAACAACGATGTCTTGGCCATAATGATTTGGAAAATGGTTGAATAATGAGACAGGTGTTAAGTTACCTGATATTATTATTGATTGGCACATCACACTCTTGAATACCAATTAATTTTCAATTTTTTTTCTTTCCTTTCCCTCTCTCTCTCTCTCTCTTCTTCATTCCATTTTTCGAAATATTGACACCTTAACTACAATTATCATAATTTTGCTATAAATAAATTCTAAATTTGGCGCATAATTGAAATATTATATGGATAAAATTCAATTTTTTTTTTTTTTCATTTTTGTTTACGTAAACTCGAGAGGATGAACGGTAAAAAAATAATAATAATAATTCTATAAACTTTTAATTTTATTTAAAAATTATAAAATTTCATATATTATTTTTAAATTTAAAAATAATAATTATATATATATAAATCCGATTTTTTTAAAGATCGTAATCTCTTTTTTTTCTTTCTTCTCCAAGAGCATCTTGGAAGGATGGATAACTGGATAAATGACGACAATCCGGGTTTGAAACGTTGCAGGAAACTTTATCACATCGTTATAAAATCGACCTGATCGCATTATTCTTTCTATAAATATATATATATATAATCCCTCAAAGTTTGAAAGTGTATTAAGGATCCGAAAGGCGATTAGGACGGAAGTTTAGTATTGGCGAATCGCTGATTGGTTGACAAATTGGATGACAGAGGGTGTTGTTGTCTGCCGTAGTTCAGAGAGAGTTAACAGGAAAGCCACACCTGTTTCCCACGGATTGTCTAACCCTTGGTTACTGTTGATCACCCTTAGGGTAAAAGGTACTTGCTGTCGTGATTGGCATGACAAAGTCTATTTAAAATCATCTCTCTCTTAGCGCTCTCTTTTTCCTCCTTCACTAAACTTATTCAATTAATTGTTTTACGTTTTAATTTTCTCATTTTTCGATTGTTTGAGCAGACGTGGCGTGACCCGAGGATTGTAACTTATATATAATGGCGGAGAATCCATCATACGCTGCTAGCATGACTGCGAAATAAAATGATGTACTTACATCAAAAACTGAAAACTTTATGAATAATTTTGGAATTTTTGAGGAATTTCGTAAATAAGTAGCACCGAATTTAATGAATGAGAAAAGTTTAGAGTCTAAAGATTTATATTTAAAATACTTTTTATACTGGTGCTTTCGAACTAAATTCATTAGATTTATTAATAGCATTTTGATATAAAAATTTAAATCTAATTTATTTGTATTAGTGCTTATATTAGTTATTGTTACCACTTTTAGCCTAAAAATTATTCACTGGTTATGTATTAATAGTGCTTTCGACATAAAAATTTAAAATTTGATGCTTGTTATTACCACTTTCAAACCAAAAATTTAGATATGCTCTTTCTTATTAATAGCGCTTTTGATTTAACAATTTAGTTCTAGTGCTTTAAATTTAAAATTTAGATTTGTTGTTTATTACTAGAACTTTCAACCTAAAATTTAGAATTACTCCTCATTAATAATGCTTTCAACTTAAACATATAATTCTACTGCCTATCAATCAATAGTGCTTTCTATCTTAAAAATTAGATATGCTGTTTATTAGTAGCACTTTCAGCTTAAAGATTTAGTTCTACTGCTTATTAATATCACAGTTTTCATCCTAAAATCAAGATTTATAATTATTACTAACACTTTCGACCAAAAATTTAGATTTATTTCTTATTACTAGTATCTTTTTTTAATAGGCTACTACTTTCGGCTTAAAGATTTAGATCTATTGATTATTAATACTAGAAATTTCATCTTAAAATTAAGATCTATAATAATTATTAGCACTTTTCAACCTAAAAATTTAGATATGCTGCTTATTACTAGTGTCTTAAACCTAAAGCTTTAATTCTATTGCTTATTAGTAGTAGCCTACTTTGAAACTTAAAATTTTAAATATGATGTTTATTACTAGTGCCTTCGCTCTAAAGATTTAATTATATTTCTTATTAACAATAGAACTTTCATTCTAAAGTTTAGATTTATAATTATTAACACTTTCAAACTAAAAATTTATATATGCTGCTTATTACTAGCATATAATTATCACTACTTATTTATTACTACTTAATTAATATTATTAGTTTCAAATTAAATAATAACTTGTTATTAACCTAACTTATCTACTAAGTTACTTAAGTAATAACTTATTAAGTTGAGTAACTTAGCAACACTAAAGCTTTCATTGTGAAATTTAAATTTATAATTATTACAAACACTTGAAAAAATTTATACGCGCTGTTTATTACTAGTGCTTTCAATCTAAAATTTAGAATTATTTCTTATTAGTATCGCTTTCAACTTAAAATTTTGGATATGGTGCTTATTATTAGTGCCTTCAGTCCAAAGATTTAGT
Source organism: Androctonus mauritanicus (assembly GCA_011317285.2). Taxonomy (NCBI): domain Eukaryota; kingdom Metazoa; phylum Arthropoda; class Arachnida; order Scorpiones; family Buthidae; genus Androctonus; species Androctonus mauritanicus. The sequence continues at coordinate 13,462 of WUQG02418014.1, read as the reverse complement.
TATGGTGCTTATTACTAGTGCCTTAATCTAAAGATTTAATTGTGCTGCTTATTAATATTAGAGCTTTCATTGTGAAATTTAGATTTATAATTATTATTAATAACTTTAAAAATTTAAATCTATTGCTTATTAATAGTTTTATCCGAATCTAAAATTTAGATTCTAATACTTATTACTGGTGCTTTCAACTTAGAAATTTACACTTAATTCCTATTACTAGTGCTTTCAACTTTAAAATTTACACTTAATTCCTATTACTAGTGCTTTCAACTTTAAAATTTACACTTAATTCTTATTACTAGTGCTTTTAATAATTTGTATCTATTTATCAAATCGAAAGCGCTAGAAAAATGAATTTGATGAAATCTCACTACACTTTTATGCTGATTAATAACTTAATATCAATTTTTCAATTATATTCATTAGTGAATTATTTAATTTTAATGCAGTTCTTTAATTTAGTTTATTATTTAAACTAAATTAGTTTAGATAATAAACTTTTAAACTAAACTAGATTAGTTTAAACGTTTATTATCTAAACAATTAATGAATAAATTCAATTTATAAGTGATATTAACTTATCAATCAACGAGTGAATTCTATTAAAGCATTACGTTTTTAGATGTTTCCATCCGATAAGATTACAATGCTCTATCTGAATATCAGTGCTAGAGAAATATAGTATATTTAATGAAGTTCAATTACGCTTTATGCTGATTAATAATAATGCCTAAACATTGTAATCATTCATTAATTGCCTATTTTCTCATACAAAAACCTTTCAGCCAGTTCTACATATCCATCTGAATGCATAGATATAAATATTATGGATAAATATTTCTGTTTATTATTATGCACAGATTTATTTTTAAATATTTATCCATGCAATATATTTTAAATGAAAATCTATATTCCTGCACAGAATCAAGATCTACAGTTAGAGTGAATGTGACTTATATAGATAAAAGTCTTTTTTTTTAGACTAGAAGCCTTCTTCCACAGACATGAAACATCACTCAGCATGAGGAACAAATCAAATATAAAGAGAAAATAGTGTTTATGGTAACATATTATTAAATTACCCAGGCGTATGTTACCAGAAAGCAAAAAAACATCAGGGAGAAAAGAGATTAGACGACCTTTCAGCAAATATGCGATTTACCATCTACTGTATTTGATATTCTCTTGAAGTGCAAATATTTTCTGCCTTCTGGAATGGAAGTAAGAAATTTCTGTATATTCCATGTTTACTTATAATAGTAAAACTTTTTAAAATATTGTATAGAAATACGATGATTAAACTTTAAAAATATCGTTTTAAATTCTTAATGTTATTCAGCAGCTTAGAAATTCTTATAAACAAAATTTTATTATTACTACATCGGTATATGGATGCTAGCTTATAGAATAAATTTTTTGATATTCATACTCTTTGCATAGAAAATTTTCAGTAGAGCGGAATTGAATATATATCCACACTTTTTGTGGAATGCACAAGAATAATTTTTTTTTTTTTCCACTTATTTATTGCTTAAATTCCATATTTAATAGTCGCGGTGATAATTTTTATCCGCAAGCAATTAAGATTTTTAAATATCGATAATTAAAAATGCAAGCAATTTAATCTTTTTTTTTGTTACAATGATAGCTTTAATTTATGATAAAATAATAGGATTTTTTACAGAATTACAAGGTTAAACATTTCGGGTCAAGGTCAAAGAGGAAGACCCCCAAAAAAAAAAACATTAAAATGCTAGCTAATGATAAGAAAGGAGTCCGGCAATGATAAAACTTAAATAAATAAACTTTTCTGCATTACGGCAATTATTTTATGATGTTGTAAGGACCATTTTAAAACTAGTAATAAAAAATATAAGATGCGTTTTTTTATAAATTAATTTTTTAGGATTTTTTTTTTCTTCCATGTTGGACGGTAGAAAAAAAACGTATAAAATATAACTATACGACCAAAAACAGCGAATTATATTCCGGTATGAAGTTTTACACATTAATCACTTACCAAAAACATGCTGTAGATTAGCTTTATGTAATCCTATATTACCGAAAAGCGTTCGTACAGGGTCATAGATTACTCGTCGCATCCCCATAACAACTTACAGGAATCGAGTGACATCATAAAAAAATTTGTCATTGAATGACATAATTAGGCAAACGTTCTCGAATAGTCAGGATATGAGAACATTGTGATAAAACAGAGTTAAAGAACAAAAAAAAAAAAAAAGAGTTCAACTGGATGTAAATTTTCAAAAATTTCAAGAATTTTTTTTTTAGTTAACGAGGCATAAAGACATCAATCATAATCGCTAATCGATACTCTCTAGTTAGGTATTAAATATTTATTCACAAGCTTAATTATTAATGGATGCTAGATCCGTTTAGAGCCTATAGGCACATTAATATATGGAATGTGATATTACTTTGAAGAGTGTCGTCGATTTGTCAACTAAATTCCTTTTCGCTTCAAATATTAAAACCCTACACTTTACTTCACTTTTGAGAAAATTAATTACATACTTTTAAGCAGAAGAAAAATTACCATTATTATTATTATTATTATTAATATTATTCTTTTACTTTACTTTTTTTCTTCTTCTTCTTATTGTCCTGGAAGTTGAAAGTCAATCCCCGAAACTGGGAGAAGCATTCAGAAGTTAGACAAATATTAATATTCGAGATTCATAGAGCCGAAAAGAAGACAAATAGTCGAACACGCTAATTAAATTTTTGTTTGAAACAAAATAAATATTACTAGAATTCAGAAAATTCGCAAGGAAAACTAATCAGTAAATTCTCTCTCTCGACTCTTAACGAAAGTTTTAAGACCTCGAAGAGTTTTACGACAAACAGAGAAGATTTTTAACAATTAAAAAAAAATATCGTACACTTTTATTCAAAAATTTGAAGAAAAATTTAAAAAAAATAATAATTAGTGTAGTTAATTAAGAAGTTTAAAAATCGATAACTGTACTGACGACAATGATGATGATGATATAAATACAGCACGGTTTTATGTTTGATTCTAAACGTTTTATGGGATGATCGGAATTTTATTGAAAACATTTAAGTAGTTTTTAGCTGTGAGGAAACTAAAATTGAGATTAAATTAAGTAGTTGCATCTAAGTTATTTTTAAGGGTTATAAATCTTAATTACTTGTGTTGCGGCTCTACTTTATATAAGGCCTATTTGAGGAAAGTAACTCGGTTTTATTAACTACAAAAATCCGAATTTTATTGAATAATCCAGGTTTTAGGGTCAAAACACACGGGGGCTAACTTGTCTTAACAAATTAATAGTGTAACGATAAAACCGAAACAAGATTTTTAAAAGCAGAATGAAGACTGATTGAAGTCAATTTTTGTTATAATGCCGAAACATTAACAAGCGTTTACAGTTATGAGTCACAGGAGAATAAATTTGGAATTATTTATCCACAGGAATTTTTTTTTTTTTCGGGGAGGAGATCCCGATAGCATGAGAGTCCTATGCACATTATCCGTATGAGTCAGGGTTCATTTGTAGATTCAATCGGGGAAGAGGAAAATGTTTTTGGTTTGGTATCATCGTCTTCTGTCCCTGACAGGGTCTTTCATCAATCGCATGTCCCCTAACTGCCTTATAATTCCATTACTTGTGTCTCACTCTCCGACAAGAGGAGCTCCATTAGGGGGTTTCTCTCCTATACCAATGCAATTCTCACCAGAGTATTAATCTTGGTCCATTTCACAGAAAATGGAAAGGAATAGAAGTTATTATCCGTTTCTATGCCACATTTCTTTCTTGTAAAATGGCTTTCATATTTTTAAGTTGCAAAAACTGTGGCCTTTTTAAAGATTCGGTTTTGGATCTGATTTTGGTAACGAAATTTTCTCATCTTCCGAAGTTCATGAATGTTTCATGCGCGAAATTCAAAAACATACTTTAAATTTTAATGAAAGAACGAAAAAAAAACAAATTCAATAAAGAACATACACAGAATTCAGTAGAAAATCTAAACATCCTTATAGCACATATCAGAACCTATAAAAACATTTAAGCACGTTTTATAGTTACGAACAGAAGGATTATAATTTTATATACAGATTATGATCCATGATTAGATCACATAAAACTGTTTTTATTTATTTATAATTTATTTTCACTGTTTTATAGAGACATTTTCTTTTATATTATTGATAAATATTCAGGAAAATTTCTTATAAAATTCATAAATTATGAGCATAAACAGTTCCATCCAAATAATACAGATAAATATGCAAAATCTCTAATTTTATATATAAGCTATACACATATATCTTAGCGTCTCATAAATAGATAAATGAAAATTAAAATATACAAAAATTTGATCATTTTACTTAGATATGTAAGAAAATAATTAGATGTATATAAGTAACGTATCCTAAGTACGCCTACAACAACGCCTACATCAAGATAGAAACTTAAAGAAAAAATCCAGATAAATATGAGTTTTAACATATTTTGGTAAGCTTAATAACACTTCTTATTAAACTTAACCTCTTGTTTTTTTTTATTTTTAGTTCAACATAAGTAGCAATTTAACATTTAAAGGATCAACAACCGCCAGTTAATCAATTTATATAAACTTTTACGCGTCACATAACTAAAAAACTAAAAACAAATCTCTGCGTTTTTCTTCTTCGTTTTCGCTTTATAACTATTAATAAATAAGTGCTGAGGACGACGATTATAATAATTAAAATTTTTCAATTATTGGATAAAAATAAACAAATGAGAAAAATGCAAATTAATTCAATTTATAGAAGTGTATATTTGTTTTCTGAAACAGGATTCGTTCCACAATCAAAGTCTATTATTCAACATATGCGCCAAAATCAATAGTCCGTTAATAAATGTATTATCTTACTATATACAGTTTGTACCGTAAAGTTTAACCTAGATATGCGAAAGAAGGTTATTTATCAAACAAAGTCGATTTAATTGTAAACTGTCATGCGCTAGTCACAATAATCACCATAATAAACCTTGATTTTTCTATTGAATATATTCAAAACCTAATTTAAAACGAAAGTGGAAAAATCTCTCGAGTGATTAATGTTTAATTATCTCATTATCTTCGTCAGGAAAATTAGTTAATAACCGGAATATTTTCACTCTTCCTTTTTCCCTTTTTTTGTTGTTGTTATTATTAATATTATTATTATTAAAGTATTTTTTTTTTTCCTCAAAAGAAAATTACTATACTGACTCATTTTATCTCGTGTATAAGCTTGTACGGTTTTTCGCCTTTAATTACTCGATGGGATAATTGTTGAGAAAATTGCCCATAGGTCCTTATTTAATAGGTTCAACTTCGGTTTTTGAATTGATAATACGCTACTTAAGAAGTTGCGTGGCATCTCGTTAGGACGGTAGTGCTTACAACAACAAATTTACAACACACTGTACAAGTCGTAAGCTTTTATGTAGTCTTATTACATACAGGAGCGTACACCTGAGTTTAATCATTTATATTCGAAGCGTAGGCCTATAAAAATGTCGTTATCTCTAGTACAGATCGATACTTTCCAATGTTATTGACAATAAGAGCGATACGAACAAATTTGAACTCGTTTTTATTCATAAAAATCGTCGGTTTGTCCGATATTAACCAATTTTTGAGAATAGATAACGCTTTTACACGCACAAAACGACAAAAGCACAACTTTACGATTTTCTGTTTATTTATTTTTTTTTAATAGAGAAAACTTGCCTCGTACTGTTTATGAGAATAGTCACTGTTTACAAATTTATGTACCGTATCGGAGAACATTTACATTATAATCAAGTTTAAATCTAGAAAAATGTCGTTATCTCTCGTACATATCAAGTTCTAGACTTTTGAGTGACATACAAATGTTATTGACAAGAAGTGTGAGGTAACCGATGTCGATTTCCATATTAATCATACGCTCATCATATTCTAGAAATGAAATTCTAGAACGTGTGTAGATTTCACTGGTTTTTCTTGGAAAATACGGCGAGCAAATTTACAACCTTCTAGATTTTTTTTAAATTGTTTTTTTTGCGCAAATGTATACACTACAGTAATTTGAATAACCGCCATTGTTTAAAACCGTTAAATGCGATACGTTCATAGCGGCTTTTGTAGTCAAATGAGCGGTTGCAATAAAAAGCTAAAATAAAATCGGTCTCTTATTCAATTTATTCCCGGAAATCGCTACTGACCTCTGACGGCAAGAAAATAAACTGTGCAGCTGTTTGTTGATAGCAACATGTCGACACTATCCTGTCAATATTTCTTGTCCGCATAACGTTGGTACTATCGACACTTAAGCCACTGTTTTTAAAGTGTTATCAACGCTATCAATGTTTTATAGTTTGAGTAATAAAAATTGACTTACAACTTTTATAAGATTCACCACTTTAAACGTTAACCATAAGTCTTTATAGTAATTAAATAACACTATCTTTCAAGAAATGATTTAATGTTTTAATGCTTTACTATCATCGAAGTTAATATACACTACTTTTTTATAACGTGATGCTAAGTGAATATGAAAACATCTTCTGACATATTATTTGACCTTTCTAATTAGAAACACTGATTATCTTGTGATCGAATCCTGAAGATAATAAAGTTCTTGTTATCTAAAGAAAAAAATATTAAATATGCCGACTGCTGGCCATCCTTTGTTTTTTACGGGAAAAGTCTTTAAAATCTGATTTAAGCACGAATTTTATCGTTATTTTAAGAAGTATTTCCGTGAGAAACATTCTGTACTAGTAAGATGACATACAACTTACGCCACAGTTATCCTTAACCTTTCTATATTTTCACGCGCCATTTTAAATTATTAATTAAAAAACGATTAGATTTTTTAAAGCTAATTTGCTCATCTTAATTCTTATAGCGCCATCTGTCGAATGTCACTCATAACAATCGTTCTAGATCGATTCTAGAATGACAACAAATTTGCTGTTACATAAATATATATCTTCGCTCGACTTTTACAAGTCGTGCTTAAGGAACCGTAACAATCTTCGATGCTTTTAATAATCCTTTATCGCATGAAAGTTTATACCAACAACTGTCAAACTGGTTAAAAGTAAGCTAAAGCAATTAATCAAATTATACGAAGAGTACGATTATAGCACACAATAATAATTTGTTTAAAAATATCGAATGTAATAAACATAAAACTGCGAATTGTGTAACTGATACCGAACAGATAAGTGTGTTTGTGTGTGTGTAGACAGTATTCAACTGATTGAAAATCTATAATGTGTCTTTCAGATGCCAAATAACAACACGCATTGTATGCTAAATATCTTATTTCTGAATACACTGTACTTAACGAAATGTACATTTCGTATAACAGAAGAGTTTGTAACACTTAATAAACTCGATCGGACACAGATACATGTGTGTGAGTGTGTAATATACATAACGTGGTGTTATTTAACTAACGCAAACACACGTTTTGCCATACAGTTGTTGCTACTTTTTCGGCGATCCTAACGCGATAAATAACAATAGGGTGGTAATTATACTACCGTCTAGGACACAAATAAAGAAGGATATAATTTATATCAATCGATAGTTAAGCAGTTTAAGCACTTACATGGGATTAGTGTTGTTCCAGTATATGTCAAAAAGTTTCTTAGACCAGACGGCCGAAGGGACTAGGTGCAGCAGAGCCACGAAGATAGTCAAAAGGGTTCTCCAGGGCATGGTAATACGAAATTCCAATAGAAAAAGCAACAGATAAGATCCAACAAACTTTGAGCTTTTCTTTACAACCGGCATTCACCTCAGTGTTGAGTGGGACGCCGGTAAATGTCTGCTTTCCCATCCACAGTCGAGCTTCGGTCGTTGACTTGGTGTCTCCCCCTAGCGGCCAGATGCCGAACCATCTTCGGATCGGCCGGTCGACTTCAAGTAATTATAAAACTGCTCCCTTTTAACGTTATTATTTTTTCCACATTCTTAACGCAAACTAATTAAGATGGATGCCGAGTGGTTTTATCTGTAACCACATCGTCTTCACTATTAATAATAATAATAATAATAATAACTTTTAATACGGTTTTATTAATAGGTAAGAAACGAGGAGAAAACGGCAGGTTTTAAAACATGGCGACAAGTTTAGAAAAGTTTTTGAGAAACGGGTAACAACTGGCGTTATTATATTTACTACTGATAGTGATAAACAGTCCTGATCACACAATCAGCACCGCTCGGACGGCTCTGTACTGATAAAGTGACATACAACAGAACAAATTGCACGGTGGACAGCATCACTGACAGCATTACGTCACCGAGAAGAAATCCGTTCCAAGGACGAACAACTTGCACACCAAAGCTTCCTCCCCTCTACTGCTAAAGCTGCTATTGATTCTGTTACGAATCAATATTCTTCAGTTTTATAAGGTTTTTCGGGGTAAAACATCTGATTTATTGTTTTAACCATTCTGGAAACGGTTACCGTTGCCAATACTTTGCCACGGTAACTTAATTACCGATCTGAAAAGTAGTAATAAAATAGTATGGAGAAAGCGAGAGAAATTATTAAATACATGCCTAGTTCCCCCTCAAGGGAATATATAAAAAAAAACCTACCTATTTTGTGTACGTACGAGAGGTGTAATTTTAAAACAAAGTATATAATTATATATCAAACTTATTGTCCTGAAACTAATTTCTGTATATGCGTTGGATCATTATCTCGCATCAGAAAGGGGAAATTCTTCAAATCTTTATATATATATATATATATTTATAGGTGTCGGGGATGATTCAAATTAACTTGACTCTTATTAACTGGTAGATAAAGTGCGATGAACAACAATTAATTTGAGAGAACAATTACATTGCCATCAAAATATCAAACTGGTAGCAAAACGATTAAAATCCATTAAGCTACAAAATAGTTCCCCCAGGGCTCGAAGGATGTTGGAAGGAGGAAAGTCGGCAATCTGATCCTTAAAGGAAAGAGGAGCCAACTGCTTGACCAAGACATTGGTCATCTACTCATCTGCTTGCACGTTCACCCTCGGGGTCTTCAAGGGCCAGTAAGGGGACCGCCACCTCGACGTGTCAAAATTGCCGCGAGGAGGCGTGCTGAGCACGAGAGCTGCCCCCTTAAATCCCCTTACCTGTCAGGTAACAGTTGGGGAGATTTCTGAACCAGTCATGTGTATAATCTTGAATCAAACGTGAGGGAATAAATTTGAAAATCTTTCTAACCAAGAAATATAATTATAACCGAATATACAACTCGACATTAATAATAATAAAAAAAAGAAAAAATAACATATCAAACTTTTCACGCATTCTAACGAGTTCTATTATTGGATAATAACGTTAACGTCATTTTTTTATATATCTAATTTTACTCGATTAATTTGTAGTGTAATAAAATTTCAAATTTATTTAGATTAAACGCGTGATTAAAACTTAACTTTTTTTGATGTGGAAAATTTACACTTTCTTGTTTTTTTTTTTCCTTTTTTCCTTCATTGAGAAGTTTCAGAATGGAATACCAAAATTAACGAAGACAGTCAAGCACTTGTAAGCACTAGCAATGTGTCAGTCAATAGTTCGGGGCTAAAGAAAAACCAACATACTTGAGCAAAGTGTACTGTAAAAATAAATACTTTCACCGTAGTCGTTATAAATAAAGGATAGTTTCCTAAAATTTCTATTCCCTCTTTGTGAAGATGAGTAAACTGTTTAGGAAACTTTGCGTTGTCTAATCTTGTCTAGACTTTGAACGGCGATGAATTTAAGTAAAACTTCAAAACTTCTGACATTATTGAAAGAGAGAAAAATATAGTGTCAAAATTATATGAAGAAAACTTATAAAATTTGTTTATAGTTTTGTATCAGCTTTTTGAGTTCAAAATGTCAAATTTCTAACGAAGAATGAGTTGTCTAGACTAAAATAATCGCTACTAACGAACATATTGAGGTGAATAATATAAAATATATGTATGGAAAATGGTGGGAAAGAAGACTTATATGTGTAAAAAATAGTTCTAGACATGAACATCTATTATCATGGGAAGTTTGTATTGAATGAACATTGTTGACATTGTGTCACTAGAATTGATTATATGGATTTCAGTCGAAAATGTGCTTTGGGGAATAGAAGCGCTAATCTGTTTGAGTTAACTTGGGGTAGAATAAAAATGTATCTAAACTTGGTCTGGGCAGCTTGCGGCTCTTTTCAGAATACTTTATATGAATTTTATTTAAAAGCAATAAATAAAAAATTTATATCTGGCAAAAATTATGACCACTGCAGTATCTACCGCTATACATTAAACGTTTTATGCTATCTGCAGATTTTTATTTTGCATGCAGGTTGTCCCCATTCTTACAAGGGAATCTTAATCGACAGTGACTCATCGAATCTGATGAAATTTTTCCTACTTTGATTCATCTGATGGAATCCTAAGTGTAGACACTTCACCGATGTTTTTATATAATAATTGGTTTCAAGCATGAGTCTCGTAGAATTTTTTTTATTACTAATACTTCAGTTTCAATGGACCTGCTCTGATCTAAACTACTGATCTTAGTCGAATAACAGAACTGAATGAATTTCTAGTAGTGCTTGATTTAACATTTTCTTCTCAATTTATTAATTTATAAATTATTTTCTTTTGAAGTTAATTATAATTTCCTTCGAAGGCGATAGAATATAATATAAATTCGATAAGCAACTTGATTATTTTAATATTGGGAAAAACTAGAGTGCGAAGAACATTGATGGATTTTTAGCACAGGCCTATGTGAATCAGATTGACATTGAAGAATTTAAATCTAGTTTATATATAGGTCTTCGATATCTAATGGGTATTGAATTTCAAGTAAATTCTCGCAAGAAAAAGACAGAAAACTTTTTTATGATCACAAGTGTTGAAAAGAGTGAGACATTATCACTTCTCAGTATATCTGCTAAACTTAGTTGTGAGACCAATTTTCCTCGGTATAATAAATAATGTAGCTGAAAGGAAAGTAATTCTCCTAGAATCTTATTTATAGTTTCCTAAGAAAATTTAGAATAATATCTATTAAAGACACCAAATCTATAGGATTATAACAGAAAGATTGCTAAATTATTTATCTCTATATAACTTACAGACACTTATAAATAATCTTATAATTATCGATCGAATCTATAATTTTTCTAGTTTTGAATTTGAAAAATATGAAATTTTGGAAGATATTTCTGCATAATTTTGAAAATTAAATTTTCATAATTTCATAAAGTATCCGTTACAAAAGATAAATATTAAGTTTAAATAAATTATTGTCTGTAATTTAATTTTTTATAAAAATTTTTATAGAAGAAAATGCAATTAATAGTTAAAAAATATTGCAAAATATTGCGTTAAAAAAAACGCCATTTTTGAAAAGGTAAACATCTTTAAGCACGATGAAAGATAAGGCAAAAAATTATCAGAGAACATCAAAGTAATTAAGCTTCTATTAAAGAGATCTACAGCATTGTTTCTGATATCATGCCCTTCTCTTGCGCATCTTTCCTACTAAACTAAGTAAATAAGAAGAGAAAAAAAAAGCAAAAATGGTTTAAATTCAATAAATATTATAGAACAAAAGTTTAAACAATGCTCTACTGAATGGTGTCATTATTATCTATACACAGAAATCAATTTTTTTTTTTAAATGTAAACCGATAAAGTCTTTGGATCGGTTTGCCTGGCTTTGAGTTATCCGGATGAGTAGTGCAACACCTGATACTATTACAGGTGAGATACAGGTAACGTCAGAGTTGTGGAGGCGTTTCAAAAGGGGAGGAGTTAAAAGTGCATAAGGCGTGTCGTATGCATGTGATTCGGTAGAGACAACGTCTCCAATGAGGAATGGAATGTCGTATAACAATTTTTTTCGTTAAAACATTTGGGGGAGAAGCAGAAAGACCCCAAATGCCAATCCATTGGTCACGTAGGATGTCCTAAAGTCATTCGTAATTGGAAGGAGAATTCTGACATGTTGTATGCAACTAGCATGTTAAAATAAGTTGCGACAGTCGTATATTTAACGAGACAGACAAGAGAGAGAGAGAAGAAAAAAAGAGAAGAGAAATACTTAATCTTAGATTACGAACGAAGTTTATTATTATTTGTTAAAAATGGCCTCAAATAATTCTTGTCACGCTGTAGAAGTCCTTAAACAAAAAAAAAAAAAATTCTAGTTATAAAAGAATTTCAAAGACGGACATGCAATTGCTAACAATAACCATTAAGTTTCTTAGTTGACAATTAAGAAGCAAGTTATATATAATTAAATTTAACTCTTGATTTATTTACTACAATTAGTTTTTGCTCATTAATTATCAATTCTCCTCAAACACTCTACACTTGTAAGCAAAGAAACGAGGATAAAAAAAAAAGAGACAGAGAGTTGCAGTTTTTTAACGGCCACATTCTGCGTTTTACAAAATACCTGTTATGTGTATTTTACGAATGACGAATTTTAATGCATTGTTACGATTCTCGAACGGCCATTATTGCGAAACAATAAAAGTTAATTTTATATCAACCTTAGCGCCATCTAGGATCAAATTAGTTAGATTATAAATTACGTAATAATTACTGCGTTTATATCAACAATGAGTTGTTGTAATATTTAAGAATTTTCATTAACATTAACATATTGTATATCCATTTTAAGAATTTCGCTTGCATTTTATTCGATTTTTACAAAAGTGTACAGTTGCAAACTTAACATTGTGTCAGAAAAGATTGATTCGGGATTTTCGTCGACGAAAAAGCGTGAGGTCACGTTACATATAAGTCATCGTTGTTTTTAAAGGAATATTCGACGTCACAGTCGTACGCTACTGTGTGTCAAAATATCACGACTTTCCCTCCACAGAAGAGGGTGAAAGAGAAGGGAAAGGCGGAGAATCTCTGACAACGCTACCTAAGAAAGTTTGAGAACTAATCCCAGTGGGGGAGAACGACAGAGATGAAAACGTGATGTAAGAAATTAACACGTTATTACTTAGATCACGCTTTTGTTGACAGAGATGATAAAGTCTATCTCAAGATTCAAAAGAACACCTTTGAGAAAAAAAAAAAAACTCGACAGCTCTTCAATAGAAACTTTTACTCGATAACTTCAAACGTCACATAAAGAATGAGAAGACCACGTTAACGATTTGTTATATGTTTTTATACGTGCATAGGTCTATGTGTATGTATACTGCATACACAGTATATTTTTTAATTATAAATTGAAATCTCAATCGAAACCAACAAACCTAAGGCTATAGTTTAAGATAAGGACTCGAGCTGTTATCAACTCGTAAATCATATTTTATCTAAATCTTTGCTTATTATGCATTTATCGAGTCCCTATCGACTCTTAACGTAATCTGTTAAAAATAAAAACCAAAAAAAAAACATCCTGGGTCCACTCGCGATAC